>LR812533.1:37876291-38054231 GCA_903798195.1 Danio kyathit
CTGTCTATCTAGATCTGTCTCTCATTGTTGACCTGTCTGTTTGTCTACATTAAATGTCTACATTTGTCTGTGTAGATAGGATGTCTGTCATTCAGTCTAAATCTGTCGGTCTGTTTAAACTGTCTGTCTGTTTGTATCTCTCTCTTTATTAACCTATCTGTCTGTCTATTTACATTTTAATCTATCTGTCGTTGTATGTATTTGTCTAGCATGTCTGTCATTCAGTCTTTATCTATCTATCTATCTATCTATCTATCTATCTATCTATCTATCTATCTATCTATCTATCTATCTATCCGTCTGTCTGCCTGTCAATTTGAACTGTCTCTCTGTCTGTCTCTCTGTTAACCTACTTTACCATCCATCCGTCCATCCACCTGTCCGACTGTCTGTCTGTCTAGTTAAACTGTCTATCTGAATCTGTCTCTATCTATCTATCTATCTATCTATCTATCTATCTATCTATCTATCTATCTATCTATCTATCTATCTATCTATCTATCTATCTATCTATCTATCTATCTATCCGTCGATCTGTCTGTCTCTCTGTCTGTCTGTCTGTCTGTCTGTTTAAACTGTCTCTCTGTCTGTCTCTTTGTTAACTCGTCCGTCTGACTGTCTGTCTGTGTCTCTCTGTCTGTCTAGTTAAACTGTCTATCTGTATCTGTCTCTCTTTGTTCATCTATCTATCTATCTATCTATCTATCTATCTATCTATCTATCTATCTATCTATCTATCTGTCTGTCTGTCTGTCTGTCTGTCTGTCTGTCTGTCTGTCTATCTATCTATCTATCTATCTATCTATCTATCTATCTATGTCTGTCTGTTTAATCTGTCTATCTATCTAACTGCTTGCTTATTCATATTCATTCACAGATATCCATTATGACCGATAGTCTATTGAGCAAAGCCGCCACCATGGAAATACCCATCAACAGCAATGGGGACAGCAGGTCGGCAGAAGATGACAGTCTTGAGCAGGTGCGCATCCACTCTTCATCCAACGTAATTTTCAGTCCCGCCACTCAACTGTTCCTTGAACCACACCTAAATGTGCTGTGACGTCCTGTTCCCGTTGATACTGTGTGGCAGGATCCGAACAGTTGGCTTAATCACACATTAATGAGCTGTTGTAAATATAGACCCTGTTCATTTAAGTCTTGCGAGCTTGTACTGCTTGGTTACTTCAGCACATGTTTGTTTTCTCTGTGTTTCTGTCTCACCATCTTTTGTTTTTTCACGTTTTATGTTTCTTCATGTCACAGGGTGCACAGATTGGTGGGAGCTTAGATGAAATTGTAGGCACACTACCAGTGGCAATGGTGAGGGAGAGTTTGTGGGTGTCCCTGTATGTTGGAGCCCCATTCCCTTTGATTTTAGTGTGGTTGAAGGTTTGCATAGTTGCCCACAATGTAGTCACTGACTTCTCATGGGGTTCGGTGGAGGATTGATCACAAACAGGAGCTGTTTATTGGTCTAAAAACTCAAGCCGAGATATGGAAATCAGTCATGCAAATAGTTTATTTGCATGTGTTTTATAGACACACCTGATTTCGATGGATTTATAGGGATTCACCATAACCAAAAAATGCCTAGTTGTTTGAGATTTTAATTTCACATATTGAGGTTTTGGTAACACTTTACTTCACAATTAATGCTATTAACTACTGATTTATTATCGACCTATTATTAAGTTATTAACTGTTCATTAGTACTTATAAAATTATACACGACCTGACAAAAGTCTTGTCATTGATCCCAGTTGTAAGAGCAACAAATAATAACTTGACTTCTAGGTGATCATTTGGAAAAGTGGCGGAAGGTAGATTTTTCTGATGGATCATCTGTTAAACTGCTTCCTAATAATCACAACTACTATTGGAACCCATATGGACCCAAGATTCTCATAGAAATCAGTCAAGTTTGGTGAAGGAAAAATCATGGTTTGGGGTTACATTCAGTATGGGGGTGTGCGAGAGATCTGCAGAGTGGACGGCAATGTCAACAGCCTGAGGTATCAAGACATTTGTGTTGGCCATTACATTACAAACCACAGGAGAGGGCAAATTCTTCAGCAGGATAGCGCTCCTTCTCATACTTCATACCTCATACCATGTCTCATACCTCCACATCAAAGTTCCTGAAAGGAAAGAAGGCCAAGGGGCTTCATGATTGGCCAGCCTAGTCACCAGACATGAACATTATTGAGCATGTCTGGGGTAAGTTGAAGGAGGAGGCATTGAAGAGGAATCAAAAGAATCTTGATGAACTCTGAAAGTCCTGTAACGCTTTCTTTCCCATTCCAGATGACTTTAATAATAAGTTATTTGAGTCATAGCAGAGATGTATGGATGCAGTCATCCAAGCTCATAGGAGTCATGCACAATATTAATTTTATTTCCACTGCACCATGACTTTATATTCTATACTGTACTGTACATTATTTCTGTTAAGTGACAAGACTTTTGTCTAAGCAAAGCCTTGGCCTTTCATATAAGCCATTTCTGAAATCAAATCATTAACAAGAAGTCAAGTTATTATTTGTTGTTTCTAAAACTTGGATTTAGCGACAAGACTTTTGTAAGGTAGTGTACACCCCTAATCCTACCCAAAACCTAAACCCAACTTCTACCTTACTAACTCTTAATAAGCAAGTAATTAGTAGGGTGAAGGACAGGCTTTATGTATGAATATATAACAAAGTATTTTTAAATAAACACATATATAAGCTTTTAATTTTTTTAACTATTACGTAAACACTGCATACAAAGCTTTTATCATCTCATTTTTTTCGCATTGTCAAATAAAACTATTAAACATTATTTTAACATTATATTTTCCGGTAATTCAGAAAAACCAGAAATAAAAATGTTACATAAAAAGTTATTTAAAAAAAAAAATCTGAAAAATTTGAAATATTGAAACTAAAACTGAAATATTAAAAAAGTGAGAACTGTATTTAAAAGAATAAATTAAAAAAAGCTACAATAACACTGCTCCATCCTCTTTTTTGAGTCCCGCTTGTGTTTTCCCTATCTAGTGTGCAGTTTGTGCTAAATGTGTTTTGTCTCTATATAATTATGTCAGTGTAAAAATACTCTGACGTTTCACCTGATCCCATTCAGGACTTGCAGCAGGTGATGGTGTCTGGACCAAACCTGAACGAAACCAGCATTGTGTCTGGAGGCTATGGAGGGGCGGCAGAGGGCATCATACCTACTAGTTCCATAAAAGGTAAAGTGTACTTAAAATCTCTCCAATTAGAATGCAGTTCTGCTTCGATTTGAGTCATGCAGCTGACAGACTTTAAATGACATTTCTGCTGACGTATATGTTTAGGACCAGCCATTCGTTTCAACCCGGAGTATTTTGAGAGAAGATGTGGTAACGCACCCAAACCAGGTGTCTTTGAGTATGCATGCTAACTTGACGGAGGATCTAATTTTAGAGGCTTTGTCCCTACAGCTTCCTCTTTTTCCCTTAAATGTATTCGTCAGCATTTTAAACAGCAAACCATTTGGCTCTTTTCTACAGGATGCTGAGGACTGTCGCAATGGTGGATGCATGTTGCATTTGCAACATAAACCTGTTTTATCATTTTAAAAAAGAGGTTGTTTTGTGACTGAATGTATTTGTACGTTGGGAATTGCACAATAATTCTTTCAATGGTGTTCCTGTATGCTCAGTAACATGGTTGGCCTTAACAAGTTAACATATCATTAATGTCTAACACACATCCCAGAGTACCTAACCCGACTGATACAGCCAGTGGCGGTCTGTGAGAAATAATTTGATTAATTTTATGTATTGTTACATCATTTGGATATCCATCCAGTTTACAAATTAGATTAAAAAAAAAAAAACATAAGAAAAGGATGATGCTTTATGGGAGTGGATGAAGCTAAAGATTTCTGGGGGGGGTGCATCATTGGTAATGCAGATTTTCTGGATTAATCCCACTATTAAAAGTAATTCACATTTTAAGTAATTGATATTTAAAATATTAGTTAATCAAGTTAAAGCAAACTGATTGGTTCAGCAAAAGAATTTATCATTAGTGTGTATTAGGGGTGTAACGGATCACGACCCACAGTTCCGAACGCATGTGACCCGCAGATTAATAACTTTTTTTGAACTTGTAGGTTAATCCAACATTTATAACAGTTGCAGAGAGATCGCCTCTTGCGTCATTCGAATCGCATGTATGAAAACATTTAGGCTTCCCTGTAAAATATAATAATGAGGGTAAAAGTTGTGGTGGTACCTGAATGCTTGGGTTCTTAATTAAAGGTGTTTTCTGTCACTACTTGTTTAGCCTGCATTAATGCATTCAGTGTAAAGCTGCACAATTAAACATGAAAAGATCATAATCTCAATTCAAACCTGCACAACAGGAATGATACATGATAATTATTTGCATATGTTTATGAATCCTTCGAAGCGCTGCATTTGATTGAGAGAGATTCAGTTTTTACACTTTTTCAGTTAGTTACAAACAATTAAATAACACAGAAGTACTGGGAGAACGGTTTATAGTTCAGATATAAACACTGATGTTTATGGTAAAGATTAAAATTGTCCTTTAATGGAACTTGACGCTGGTGAATGTTGTAGCAATTACATTATTTAACCAACAGGTGGCGAAAAATCAAAATTATGTCACTGAATAGGTTTTCAAAAATGATCTACCTATAATGAAACATGAAGTTTAATGTGTGAATTGTTGAATCATTAATTGAGTAATACAGTTGCAATCAGAATTATTAAACACCCTTTGAATTTTTTTTTCTTTTTTAAGTATTTCCCAAATGATGTTTAACAGAGCACGGAAATTTTCACAGTATGTCTGATAATATTTTTTCTTTTGGAGAAAGTCTTATTTGTTTTATTTCGGCTACAATGAAAGCAGTTTTTAATTTTTTTTTAAAATATTTTAAGGTCAAAATTATTAGCCCCTTTAAGCTATATATTTTTTCGATAGTCTACAGAACAAACCATCGTTATACAATAACTTGCCTAATTACCCTAACCTGCCTAGTTAACCTAATTAACCTAGTTAAGCCTTTAAATGTCACTTTAAACCGTATAGAAGTGTCTTGAAAAATATCTAGTCAAATATTATTTAGGCGATGCAGTGGCGCAGTAGGTAGTGCTGTCGCCTCACAGTAAGAAGGTCGCTGGTTCGAGCCTCGGCTGGGTCAGTTGGCGTTTCTGTGTGGAGTTTGCATGTTCTCCCTGCGTTCGCATGGGTTTCCTCCAGGTGCTCCGGTTTCCCCCACAGTCCAAAGACATGCGGTACAGGTGAATTGAGTAGGCTAAATTGTCCGTAGTGTATGAGTGTGAATGAGTGTGTATGGATGTTTCCCAGAGATGGGTTGCGGCTGGAAGGGCATCAGCTACATAAAACATGTGCTGGATAAGTTGGCGGTTCATTCCGCTGTGGCGACCCCGGATTAATAAAGGGACTAAGCCGAAAAAGAAAATGAATGAATGAAAATATTATTTACTGTCATCATGGCAGAGATAAAATAAATCAGTTATTAGAAATGAGTTATTAAAACTATTATGTTTAGAAATATGTTGAAAGTTGGGGGAAAAAATAAACAGGGGGGCTAATAATTCAGGGGGTTTTATAATTCTGATTGCAACTGTATTTTTGTATAAATGGAAAGCAAATGACATTTGTCTCCTCCTTTTTTTGCTGATCTGAAAAATGGATTCGTGACTCAAAAACCATAGTGTGATCTGAACCGTGGCTAGTGTGTATATAATCATTTTCATTGACACAGTTTATTTGAATACATTTATGACGACCGCCACTGTGCACATCCATCCTCTGCTTCCACTTTTATCTTTTTTTAACTTTCCTCTCTTTTCATTCTCCTGCTTTTAATAACCTTCACTTTTAAGCATTTACTGTGTAATATTGCTGAAATATCATTTTTAATTCATGAATTATCATGATTCACCGTTATCACACAGCACACACATATTGATAATTCATTTTGCATTTCATTGTCTGCTGTAATCTTCATCACAATACAATTATTTTTTCACCCAATTAATTTGTATTACTCATACTTATTACCCGCACACAACACACACACACACACACACACACACACACACACACACACATAGTGTTTCAATTTCCCTAATGGCCTTTCACTTCAACTAAACCTCCATCCCATTCCTCCACCCGTCCACTGTTATTCATTCATTTCAGACATTCGCTCCAAATCCAGGGGCATCACTCCCAGCCAATCAGCTGCCAGTCGGATAGCAAACCAGCCGGGAAATTACCCAGGTATCCCAGGGTCACCTCACCCATTCCTTTCAACCCACAGTTATCAGTCATTTCTCATTTTTCAGTCATCACATTTTTATCTTGTCCCTGTTCATATTTTAGTCTCGGGAATAATTGATTGTTGGTTATATACATAGAACACAGTGATGATGGTTCAATTTAGTAACATTCTTTCTGTCAATTGTTTTGTGACCATATGAGATTTCTGTAAAGTCAATACTGTGACTGTGACCTTAATAGACTTAACTAGGTTATGTTGTTCAAAAGGGTGTGCCTTAAATCCAAAATGTCCTTATGAGCATGTATTTATTATAAAAATGACTGAAATGTTTTTTCCTCAGCTCCGAGCATGCACCACAGCAACAGCAACCCATCCTTGATGTCAGAGGAGGCCACAAAAGGAGTAGCTGTAGAGAAATTTGACACAGTGAAAAAGTGGAGCATTAACACATACAAGGTAGCAATCCTACCATGTCATGTCTTGTTGTTTTTATTTATAGCACTTTATACAGTGTAAGTAAATAAAAATCTAAGATCAGGTATAAAGTTTAGTCGATGTGAAACAAATTCAATTGATTAGTTACATTCAGTTCTACAGAATGCTGGGTTTGTTCTCGCTAGTTTGGTTCATTCATTCATGATTCATTTTAGTTCCATGTGGTCTCTAAGGTTGTGTTTATTGGTCAAAAATAGTGTAATATTGTTAAATTTATTTTTGGAATTTAAAAGAACAACTTTGTATTGTAATGCGATATAAAATGTCATTTATTCCTGTGATAGCGAAGATGAATTTTTAGCACCATACAACAGTCCTCAGATTTTTTCTTCTTCTACTTTTTCTCCTTAATCCTCCTATTCTTATAATTAGTAATTTTTAAAATAGCTGTATTGCTTTATATTTTAAACCTAAAAGACAAAAATGCATTTATTTCTAATTATGTAACATTGTCTTTACTGTCACTTTGGATTAATTGAGTTAATTGAATTGGATTAATTAACAGCTCTGATAAATTAAATTATGTAACTCTTTAAAACATCTAACTGCCCCCTTTGTTGACTATTTTATGGATTTTTCTTATTATTTACAGTTGAAGTCAGAATTATTAGCCCCCTGTTTAATTTTTTTCCAAATTTCTGTTTAACAAAGATTTTTTCAACACATTTCTAAACATAATAGTTTCAATAACTCATTTCTAATAACTGATTTATTTTATCTTTGTCATGATGACAGTAAATAATATTTTACTAAATATTTTTCAAGACACTTCTATACAGCTTAAAGTGACATTTAAAGGCTTAACTAGGTTAATTAGGTTAACTAGGCAGGTTAGGGTAATTAGGCAAGTTATTGTATAATGATGGTTTGTTCAGTAGACTATCGAAAAAATAAATATCTTAAAGGGGCTAATAATTTTGACCTTAAAATGGTTTTAAAAAAAATTAAAAACTGCTTTTTTTTTCCTAGCCGAAATAAAACAAATAAGATTTTCTCCAGAAGAAAAAATATTATCAGACATACTGTGAAAATTCCCTTGCTCTGTTAAACATCATTTAGGAAATATTTAAAAAAGAAAAAAAAATTCAAAGGGGGGCTAATAATTTAGATTTCTACTGTACATACAAATATGTGATCATAGGCTAGTCTACAGAAGCAATGCCAATAAGTGTCAAATTTTAATTGCATCATCTATAAGTCAGTTAAATAAACTCTCTATTAGTGTATGGTTTTTTTAGAATAAAAAACTTATTTTTAGCACTTATTAGCTTTATTTATTAGCACTTATTTTTTTATATAAATCACTTATTTAAAATGAGCTGAAACAAAACAGTTGTTGAGTTGTTATTTTTTTGGGACAACTTAATTGTTTTATGTTCAATCCACTTACATTTGTTACAAACTAATCGTTAACTTAGGCCCCGTTTACACTAATACGTTTTAGTTTTAAAACGCATACGTTTTGCTACGGTTACCCCATCCGTCCACACTACACCGGAGTTTTCGAGCACCAAAAACTGAGCATTTTGAAATCGCTGAAGAGGCCGTAAACTGAGAAAAGGGAGACATCTGAAAACGGAGGCGTGGCTGCAGACATTCGTCTATTTGATTGGGGCTTTTTCCTCAGTATTAAGTATCCTACACACAGTTCAGTCTTGCATCCTGTCCTTGTAAGTTCAGACTTTGCAAGTTTGATATGGAAAGCAAACTCCCAAGGACACGTTGGGTAAATCTTCAAAGGGAACAGTGTACTTTATAACCTCATTCACATCACCCAGGCTACGTTGTTTAACTATCTTTATAATAAAATGAAAACATGATATGAGGAACTGCCTATTTTAATTTTGATATTAGCAACTTAACAGACACCAGAAATGTTGAGGCATCGTGTAGCTGCATATTTATATGAGCGTCATTTTCACTGTATGCATATTTATAACAAAACGGAGCCTATAACATCACTGCCTCTTTTCATTTTCATTGAGAATACGAAACATACCCTCTCTTTTGCTGAATATCAGCTTTAATAATCAATAATGGCCATTATAAAAGTATACGTACAATAAGTTTATACAATATAGGAATTAAAGGCAAGCAATCAGTCAAATGTGCAGAAACAGTGTACTCGGTTACTGTACATTCATTAATAACTTATCTTTGCGCTCAGCCAAAACGCATTACCTGAGAACAAGTAATAGATTCAGAAGACCAAAGTCGGGGAATATGTTGTTAGATATAGACAACAAGATGAAATAAATATTACGTTTAACAAATATAGTGAGATTAGATCCAGCGGTAGATCCTTGATGAACAGTCTGACGTGCACCGCTCTCATATGGGTAGATATGCTTAAAGCACGCTGCAGTGCATGCCAGAGTGTGTGTGTGTGTGTGTGTGTGTAGTCATGTGATGTGCGCTTTCAGCAATGTAGTGTGGACGGAGAGTTCAGAAAAAATAGGTAAACGCCAGTGTGGACACGGATCATTTTCATCGCCGTTTTAAAACTAAAACGTATTGGTGTAAACAGGGCCTTAAGGGCCACGAACCCCCTGTCTCAGCAGGGTGTTTTTCACACCTCTGTTTGAAAAAAGTCAGGAAAGTTGGGCGTGTCCAGCTCTGGGAGTGTGGGAGTGTCGGGGGAGGGAAAGAGGGATAAGATTTTGCATAGAAGGGAGTTAACATTTGGGCACGCGCTAAGTTTGACAGGAAAAAAACACACAGAGGCTGATTTGATACGGCGAATAAGAGAAAAAAATCCCCCGCATTTCTCTGTAACTTATGTACTCGGTAGGTAGGTAGCGTCAGAAAGCCGTGTGTGTATAGACTATCCTGTCACAAATTGCAGCGAAAATCCTGCACGACGGGAATAGTTTGTGTTTACATGTTTACACTCGGAGAGCAGCATTTAAACAAAGGGCAGTCCACTGCAAACACTTACCAAATCTGTAGACAGACAATCAAACTGGAGCTGTGTCTTTTTATTAAAAGGAGACGAGCGGCAAATCAGGATTTCACCATTTCCAGATGAGAAAAAGCTCTCGAGTAAAAATGTTCCTTACAAACGCGTTTCTGTCGCGTGTCGCGTGCACTGTAATCCACACGTGAGTCCAGCTGCTCTCTCATAAAGGGAAAATGAAAACAAAACCTTCGTTGCAACACACTAATAACACCTACGAATTTTGTCTTGAAATTCTTGTACTTTCACTTGTTTTGGCAACACAACGTGGCGTCTCTCTGCCGTCTGAACAGTGTAAACTGGTAAACAGTCTCCGGAACTATCATGCATATTAATGAAGTTGCACGTCATACACAATAGAGCGCGCTGATTGGTTTGAAGCACGTCTTTCTCATGAATTAATACTGCACACTCAGATACGTAAGAACGTCCTAGAAAAGACAGACAGCCACTCTCCGGCTGGATTTACACCTAAGTATCTCATGGCCGTGACGCAGCTTCAAAAATTCGTTTCAAACCGGAAGAACGAATTTGCTCAAAATAACACAAAATCAACCAGTTTTCACTTTTTAGTGCAATATATGTGTCCTAATAGTGTTTATAGCAGCGTGGGACACATATATGACTGTCAACAGCTCAAAAAATGTGTTTTGGTGTTTCGTGACCCTTTAATTCCTTCATGTTGTCCCAACACAAATGGATTGTGTGGAGCCCAGCATTTTTAGTGTAGGAGAATATTTGTTAAAGAATTTGAAATGACAGTATTATTGGGTTTTTTTTTGCGACATCTTAATTGTTTTATGTTCAATCCACTTAAATTTGTAAATAAATTAACAAGTTAACTTAAATTCTTTATGTTGTCCCAACACAAATTAATTGTATGGAACCCAGCTCTTTTTACAGTGTATAGTGTATTTCTCACTGTAGTGCCATGCAACTTTTGTGGTTCAGGGTCACATATTAATAGTGGTTTGCTTTTACAGGGCTTATAAATGTTAGGTAAAGCTACAGTTTGATTGAATTTGTATCCTTTTCTGTCTTTTCTTCGTCAGTGCACAAAACAGATGTTTTCGGAGCGCTTTGGTCGGGGCACGAAGACGGTGGACCTGGAGCTGGAGGCTCAGATTGATGTGCTGAGAGAGACTAAGCTGAAGTACGAGCGTATTTTGAGGCTTGCACGTGAGCTCACCAACCATTTCTACAACATGGTGCAGACTCAGCAGGCTCTCGGGGACACTTTTGCTGATCTTAGCCAGAAATCCCCAGAATTGCAGGTAATATATAATTTTTTTCTGTCCTTGTTCTTGCTGCAGATGTTAAGCCATTTTTATATTTGGTTACATCGTATCACTGCATCTTACTGTAATGTCCTGTACAGTCAAAATAAAGACAAGAATTTATTTTTTGGTTCATTGAACTTAAATTTACTAAATTGTATTCAAATGTGAATCTTAATCATTATATAATAGGGGCATAGCATTACATACTGTAGATTATTGTTCAGTACTTAGCTTGGGTTTGAATTCACTGTTTGGTACATTTTAAGTACAAAGGAAACAACTTAAAGTAAAGTGCTTTGAAATGTGCAGTTTCTATTTGATGTTTGACGTAATCTGAACTGAAAATTGAAGAGAGGGTGGAACATAGTGTAGCTCCTCCCTTTTAAAAGAACAGCCATAAGCGTTTTGTTTTTATCACAGCTCTGCCAGTGAGAGCGGTTGAGCTCAAGTGCATCAAATGAAAAGTCTTGAAGGGGGCGGGGCATGTCAGTTACTAGAGAGGATTTGATTGGTCAAGATTTGAAGAGAAACAGCAGTATGAGCTGACATGAAAAAAATGGCTGCGTCTACTACTCAGTAGGTACTGCATTTGAACTTAAACGTACTACTCGGCCGTTAGAAAAGTACGTTCTATACAGTATGAATGTGAGCAGTATGAATGGAATTCGGACGTACTACATCCGCCATTTTGTCATGGTCACGTGACCTACCTGCGTCAGTTGCGTCGCTTCACGTCCATTCATGAATTCTCTCGCGGGGCATCATGGGATAGCGCAGCGTCCATGGAATGCGCACTTCAGAATCTCGTTCGGGTACTTCTCGCATACTGATTTTCGAATTCTATGAATTCGGACATACTGCTCGGCTCGCATACTGATTTTAGCGTACTGTATAGTATGGAAGTATGCGGTTTCAGACGCAGCCAATCATTGATCCGTTTAGGGGGAAGTGGCAAACTTTAAATGTTTAAAACAGTTTTATATCTTCTAAACGGGACTTTTGTCACAGTTTTGGAGCACCAAGCTAATAAATATGGATAAAACTAACAGACTGAAACTGCAGTTACATCAAAAAAAAATAAAAAATTATTTCATGAAACCTTTATAATAAAATTCCAAAATTGAAATTTTGTCACATCTTTTAAGCAATTTAAATAATTAAAAAATTTGTATCAATAAAAAACTATGAATTGTTAATTGTAATCTATCTAAATAATGTAGGGACCCCTATTACTTGCACATTACTACAATATTTAAGGGAACACTCCACCTTTTTTGAAAAAGGCAAATTTTTCAAGTCTCCGAGAGCAGGGATTCTCAACCGGTGGGCCTCAGCGTTCCTGCAGGAGGGCCGCGAGATAGCTTAAAATTAACTCTCAATGTGGATTATTTTTGAAAACTTATAGTTACTTATAGTAATATCTTCTTTTTTGCCTTCTTATCTGTTATCAGATAGAGCATGTGGTTTTCTCTCATGTCTCCAAGGTTTCAAGGTACATTCTGAAAACAGCCCATTGTCACATACTGCATAATATCATTCCACCTGCCATGGTACAGCAAAAGTTTCTTGACTATTACGCCAGAAATGAGAGTATAGTTCTCAGTAATATTGGCCTAGAAAATAGTATTTCTTCCTAATCTGTCTTATTACACTATGTAACTATAGAAAACTCAAGCTTTAAATAGAAAAAATATGACTTTTTTTGCTAATGCTAATGATCAAATCCAATTCAATTCATTATGCTAATCTAAGCTAAAAGTGACTCCGCCAAAACAAGAAATCGGCTCAATGAATTTAAAAATGCTTCAAGTCATCTGTTTAACTCTCGGAAACTTGTAAAATGACACTTTAAAAATAAAAGTGGAGTGTTCCTTTAAATCTACAATTAACTAAGGCCACGCTGTTAAATTCAACTAATTAATAACAACAAATACATTTGAATTAAAAAGTCCATGCAAACATGTAAGTCGCACACAAGTCAGTTTTTTACATTACAAATAATTCAGCTAAATGTAATTATAAAATAGTTTTTCCTCTTATCTGATGAAGTATAATATTTGCACATTTTATTTCATCATATACCTTCTGTAATTAAGACATTGCTGCAGGTCAACAGAAATTCAGTTATTTATAGGCTAATGTTTCAAGAAATGCTCTTCAGGTTTCATTTCTCTTATAAAGTATCTTACTTTAAAAGAATTAGGACAAATATTGAATCCGAATCAGAAAGAGCTTTATTGCAAGGTATGTTCACACATACGAGGAATTTGTTTTCATGACAGAACTTCTACAGTGCAACAGAATTACAGAAAACAGGACAAAAAAAAACAGATAATAAATATATTTTAAAAATAGAAGTAAGAAGTGAATGCAAATCTACAAATTGACAAGTGTATGTATAGGTATATTACTATGTGCAACATTATTTGTGCAGCTGTTATGTGCAAATTGGCATGTGAAGTATGTTGTTAAATAAGTGTATATGTGTATAAAAAGTTAAAGATAAGACCTTGTTTCTTTTCAAAATTCCCAGACGTAAATCATCTGGAAATTATTGGATGCTATTCTAGTTAATATTTAATGACACATCAACTGCCTAGATTATAAAAATTATTTTGGGACTCAATAATTGATATTAATGTTTCAATTTACTTAAATTTCAACTGAGCACAAAAGCAAAATACATGTACTATTGCTCGTGTAGCAAATACAACATTTAAAGTGTGTGCAATGAAGCGTATCCACTGATGATTTGCATGTGCTTCTAATTGATGGTTTAATAGCTTTATGAATACAGGTATATGCCCTAATATGAACTTCATGTAATACCCTTGCAGGATGAGTTTGGCTACAATGCAGAGACACAAAGACTGCTATGCAAGAATGGAGAGACGCTCCTGGGTGCCATTAATTTCTTTGTGTCCAGCATTAATACGCTAGTCAACAAAACCATGGAGGACACTCTCATGACCATCAAGACGTATGAGAATGCAAGGTATAAGAAGCTTAGCATTATAATTATTTGATGAGTGAATGTGCTTTTAGCCAATACATATTAGCCAATTAAATATTGATCAATCAAATAAAAAACATATAGAAAACCCTTTAATTAACAAACCCGTGCCACTGTATGTGGTTTAAGAGCAAGATAATGAAAATGATGGGGGTGGAAACTATAATTTTGACTATGTATCACTGAACAGACATTGCATAACAGGGATTTAGAAGTGGATTGTTGATTTTCTCTTGTATTTCTTGATATCCACGTCATTGTACATTAGCATAGGTTTAGCCTACAGTAAACAGGAATTCATTTTGCAATTGAATTTGTCAGTCTGATGTCATCGTTCAGACACAACACACTCTGCCTGTTGTGTCACGTCTTAGTTGTTTTTACACATCCTTTATCGGAAGCATCATATACAGTATTAACTTGTAAACTTGTCAATATTAATGCAGGGCCTCGAAATGTGTTATTTCTAATGCATTTGATATTTAATTCAGTAACTTACAGGGGTAGTTCAGCCAAAAATAAAAGTTTTCTTCATTTACTTGCCCTTTTGACTGGCATTTTAATTATGCATGACTTTGGAACATAAAAATGAAATAGTCACCAAAACATTCTTCAAAACGTCTTATTTTATTTTCCCCATTATAAAAAGTCACACCAGTTTTAAACAGCATGTAATGATGGTGAGTAAATAACATCAGAGTTGTAATTTGTGGATGAACAATCATGTTAAACTGACAGCTTAAGATGTAAATATAATTAAAATAAAAATGAAATCAGAGTATAAAGTATTAAATTCATAGTCCTGCTATTAAATGCTGCATGCTCTGCAAAAATGTATTATTTTAATATTTTAGACAGCCATAAATCAATATGCATTTATTTCAGATGCAAAATGAAGAAATTTAATATAGATTTTTTAGAAAGTGAACAATATTAAGTGAGTTTATACTTCAAACATGAACAAATATGTCTGTATAAAATGTACTTTTGCATTTGAACTTATTTTGATCATAAACTATCAAAGAAATTAATTATAATGTGTAAAAAAAAAAGTAATTTTTCTTATAGACGGACAATATTAATACACTTTAGTAAATATTGATAATTAATAAATAGCATTGATAGTAGATCTGTATGCCCTCAATCAATTGGATTGGATCTTAAGGTAATCTAGAAATATTCCATATTTTAATTTTTAAAAGCAGAATTGTTAAAATGGTGGAGATTCGTTCAGCGTTCAAACTTTAAAGTGTTGCTAATATAACCAATTAATTGTTTCGCAACCTATTGACCTTATCAAGATTAAAGATGTGTTATTTTTATTGCATTTAATATTTAATTCAGTAAATTACAGTGGTAGTTCACTCAAAAATAAAATTTGTCTTCATTTATTCACCCTCTTGACCGTCATTCTAATTATATATGACTTTGGAACATAAAAATGCAGCCCAGGCTCATTCTGAAAATGTAGTCCCATGGATGTTTCTGGATTCCGGGAGGTACGTATTTTTGCAGTTTTTGTTTTCACGAATCCACGAGAGGCCGCTGCGTGCGCTTTTTTGTATCTCAAATGTCTCTCGCAAGTGCCATTCGCGCCCGCGATGTTCTCGCGTAAACCCACCAGAGGCCGCTGTCGACCAACCGTCCGTCTGTCTGTCTGACTGAATGACTGAATGATTGACTGGGCGACCGGCCAATCGACTGACCCACCCTCCTCCTTCCCTAAACCCAACCAATGGTTTACTAAAGCCGTCCAGAAAAAGAAAAGCCCTCGTCTGATTTTTACCACGTTTTGGGATTTTACCACATTCTCACCCTGTTGTTCACTCATTCATTTTGGATTCTGTTTTTGTCCTACCTGATTTTTGGAACCGCTCTTCCCCTGACTCGAACTCGGTCATCGTCGTCGTGGTCAACTCCTCTCTGCGTCTCAAGTCCGCCGACGTACACAACAAGCTAACTGGACAAACTGGTTGAGGAGGGAAAGGCCTCCACACGGAGGTAAGCGGTCAGCCGGTAAGCACCAAAAGGAACGGCGTCATACCGCCCCGTAGCGTTCGCCTAAAAAATTAAATGCAGCCATGCGTACCTCCGGCTACATAATTTGCAGTCTCCAGAAACGTCCACGGGACTACGTTTTCAGAATGAGCCTGTGTTGCAAAAATGCAATAGTAAGCAAAACATTCTTCAAAACATCTTTTTTGTTTTCCCCATTATAAAAAGTCACACTGGTTTTAAACCGCATGATGGTGAGTAAATAACATCAGAGTCGTAATTTGTGGATGAACAATCATGTTAAACTGACAGCTTAAGATGTAAATAAAATGAAAATGAAGTCAGAGTATAACGTATTCAATTCATAGTCTTGGTATTAAATGTTGCATTCACTGCAAAAAGTGAATATCTTCCTCAGTGTTTTAATTTGCCAATACAGACATCCTTAAATCAATATACAATTATTTGAGATGCAAAATGAAGAAATTAAATGTTGATTTATTAGAAAGTGAACAATATTAAGTGAGTTTATACTTTAAACATGAACAAATATGTCTGTATAAAATGTACTTTAGCATTTGGATAACAAAAAAGGCCATTGGCAGATATATATACACTTATTTTAATCATAAACTATCAAAGAAATTAATTATAATTTTATTTATAGTAATTTTTCTTATGGACTGGCAATATTAATACATTTTAGTAAACATTGCTAATAATTAAATAGCATTTATAGTAGATCTGTATGCACTCAATCAATTGGATTGGATCTTAAAAGATAAATCTATAAATGTTCCAGATTTTATTTTTAAAAGTAGATTTATTCTAAGCGTAAGCTGTTTTGTAAATACTTATTTTACATAGTGGAGATTTGTACAACCTTCAAACTTTAAAGTGTTGCTAATATACCTAATTAATTATTTTAGAACTTCTGATTCAGTTTACTATGTGAAAAATGACTAGCAGGGTTCATACAATCATGGAAAACCTGGAAAAGTCATTGAATTTTGACATGGCATTTTCCAGGCCTGGAAACGTTTTGGAAAAACAGAAAAACCCACAAAGATTTGGAAAAGTCATGGAAATTAGTTTAACAAATATCTGTAAACTTGAATATAGGTTAGTTGTCTTTACTTCTTTTCTGCCTTTGGCCAAAAACATGGTCTCGCATTATGCTTTGTAAGCATTCATTCATTCATTTTAAATCTTACATACAATAGATATAAAAAATAAATTCAAACTAAATAGATTGTTGTGTGTTTTATGATATGCTATAATACATTTAAACGTGCATTGTTTACCATGTATACATAGACATTATATTTAACATTAGGTCATGAAAATTTACTTGAATGTCCTGGAAAAATCATGGAATTTTAGTAGTAAAAATGTGTATGATCTCTGGACGAGGAATAATAAACATAAAAATACTTGCTCTACAAACAAGTGTGTTCATGACTATACAGTATATTAGAATAATATAAAAAAAAAAAAACATCCGTTTTCAACATCAATCAGCATAACGAGCTGTTTTTAACGTCTAAAAATGAATGGAAGTAAATGAGACCTGAAGGCACCAGCCAAAAAGATTCAAATGGCTGCACTCGCTCGTACATGAAGAATAAGGGCAATGAAGTTACAATCAGATAACATATTGATGTATTATGTACCCTTCATATTATTCATAAAATGTTCTTTATTTGATCTTAAATAGGTCCTAGTGTCATTTACGTTCATAAACCTCAATGATGAAAAATACTATTTATTTTGCATAGGTTTATTGAACCAGATTATACTTGCGTTTCTGTTTTAGGCTGGAGTTTGATGCCTACAGGAGCGACCTGGAGGAGTTGAGCGCGGGTCCGCGGGACGCTGCAACCATGATGCGCATGGAGATGGCTCAACAACAGTACCAGATTCAGAAAGACAAGTATGAACGACTGCACAGTGATGTCACCATCAAACTCAAGTTCCTGGAGGAAAACAAGGTACCATGTCGACATGCACTGTAGTTTTTCATCAGCTCTGTTTCAGACGTCAGAGATATTGCATGGTTGATTTGTGGTTTCTTCACACTTCTCTTCTGTATGTTGTTTTCCAGGTAAAGGTGATGCACAAACAGCTCCTGCTGTTTCATAATGCCATCTCAGCATATTTCGCTGGAAACCAGCAGCAGCTGGAACAGACTCTCAGACAGTTTAACGTGAAGTTGAAGCCCCCCGGTTCTGACAAGCCATCGTGGCTTGAGGAACAGTGATCGCTTTGTCCACGTAAAGAGACACTCAAAGAGGGAAACACGATGGTGGATGGACGGGGATGTAGCGAGATGCTTTAAATGTGATTCGTGTGAAGGATGAAAGAAGTAGATGTTTTTATGTTGCCAAACCCCGTTTTATTCAAAGCCGTAAAACCTACAGATGAATATTAAAAGGATAGTTCACACAAAAATTAAAATTCCGTCACCATTTACTCACCCTTGACTTGTTCCAAATCAGTTAGAGCTTTTGTTGTTCTGTTGAGCACTAAAGAAGATATTTTAAAGAATGTTGAAAACCTGTAACCATTGCCTCTATAGAAGGAAAAACAAACAAGAACATTCTTCAAAATATCTTCTTTTGTGTTTAACAGAACAAAAAAATCCCTCAGGTTTGGAACAAGTGGAGAATGTATTTTCATTTTTGGGTGAACTTTAGGATCTAGCCAAACGGCTAATGAAAACTAACTGTGGTTCTGTTTTACAGCTGCCTTAACTTACTTATAGGTATGTCATATGGGCTGTTCAGAAGAAAAAATTACATAAAACAATCATATCACTCACTTTCTGTGAAAACATAAACATTTGCTTAGGCATTCTTAGTCATGTTCACCAAACTGTTCGGTATCCAGTGAACCACCTCGCAGGCCAATTGATATAATGTGTTATCCTCATAGAGTAGAGCTGAAAGAAATGAATGTTGTGCTTATGTGTTTGTTTTGAAATATGAGGTCATTTGGAGGAAGATTGCATCAAGGTATAGGAATGACAGACAAGTTGCTCAAGGTATGTGTCATAAGAAGGCTAATATATTTATATTTATGTAAAGTGTGCAGTTCCACCTATGAAATTAAAACACATTTGAAGGCGAAAGAATCTAATGAGTTTGTGTTGCGGTGTGTGCCTTGTCTTGCATGTCTCTTTGTTTTTAATGCCAGATGACAGACACACTGATTTTTGAGCCACGTCTCCACAGTCTACCAGTAGCATCTGCTGCAAGTCAGGAAAGAAAATAAGTAAAAATGCTTTGTTATTCCCATGGTTTTGCACACAAGTAAGGGAATAGCTTGATTTCACTGTGCCATTCAAATTGAATCAGACATGTTTTTTGGAAGAAATGTAAGGCTTTTGTATCTGTAAGGAATAGAAGAGCTTTGCTGGTTAGTTTTAACAAGACTTTGCACATAGATTTATTGTTCGTTTCACAATTTTTTGACATTGATTCAGCAAATATGCCTAGTCTAGCAGCCTAGTGTTTGGAGACAGTATTGACACAGACTTTCGTCTTAGATAAGTAATATTATATATAATTTGTACTTGCATATGTCAAGCATGAAAACCAAAAGTCTAATATAACTTCCCCCTAATATGTTGGAATGTGTCTTGTCTTTTTGAGAAATATATTATAATTCATTCATTCATTCATTTTCTTTTTCAGTCATAGTCCCTTTATTAATCTGGTGTCGCCACAACGGAATGAACCGCCTATATTATAATTATTTCTTATATTTTTCTTTACTACTATGATTTACATAGTATTTACATATGTTTTTATGTTGCCAAACCCCGTTTTATTCAAAGTCGTAAAACCTACAGATGAATATTAAAGGGATAGTTCACCCAAAAATAAAACATTCTGTCATCATTTACTCACCCTTGACTTGTTCCAAACCTGTTAGAGCTTTTGTTGTTCTGTTGAGCACTAAAGAAGATATTTTAAAGAATGTTGAAAATCTGTAACCATTGACTTCCATAGTAGGATAAACAAATACTATGAAAGTCAGTGGTTTGCAACATTCTTCAAAATATCTTCTTTTGTCTTCAAGCATGAAAATCTTTTCAAAAGTCTAATACTGTATAACTTCCCCCCTAATATGTTAGAATGTGTCTTTGGTGAGAAATATATTATAATTATTTCTAGAATTTGTACTCTAATACTATGATTTACATAGTATTTACATATGATTTTATGTTGCCAAACCCAGTTTTATTTAAAGTGTTTTATACAGAGGAGACACACTATACTACACTAAAATTCTAATAATAGTTTGTGGCAAAGTCCAGGTCAGAATAAGTACATTTATGTGGTTTTAATTTTACATAATACACTGAATGAAGAAATGAATTATTTCACTTGACATTTCATTTTCCCAAAAGTAGTTTAAATCTTTAAAGTTAGATTTTTGCTGATAAATTTATGATGGCAAAGTTATAACAATTCAATTAATCCAGTAGTATATGCCAACAATTTGTTATTATTCTTAAATATGTCAAAGAAAATGTTTAATACGAGTGAATTGCCATAATTGTCTTAGGTCTTATAAAATGTCTGAATACTCTTTGTTAGCATTAGAAAATGTGGTGTTCTCACTGTAGAAATCATAAATATTCAACGAGTTAAACAGTGAGGCGTTTTATGATTGAATTGCAATTAGACAATAAAAAAATCCAGCAGCATATAAGTTTGACACAATTTAACCATAATAACTCGTGATTAAAAGTGCCAAACTGAAACTGAAATATTCTTAATTGTACAAAAAAGCGGGAAATTTCTGACTTTTTTTCTCTGACTTTGTTAGTGTCGGCTAAGTTAGGTGAATACCCATTCATGTGGTACTTTTTCTGAAATCTAAACAGTAGTGACACATGAAGCTCGCGTCTGAAACAAGAGCTGACGAGTTCTGGGCGTGAGCTTCAGGTAAGAGAGACACGATTGCAACACCAGTCTTTCTTCCGCAGGACGGCATAACGTTACTGTCCATTTACCAACAGCCCCGTTTGACTGAAACATGGAGCATACGTTTCTCCCCTGGAGTATATAGCGAAAGTTTATTCAGATTCATCAGACAGTAGTTGGATACGTCTTAAATAAGTAAGTTTTTTTTTTTGGAATATATATTTTTTATTAATTTAAAATGATAGAAAAGTACCACAGTGATAGGCTACCATAAAAATGACATGGACTACTGTAATACCACTTTGTAGTACAATTTAAGTCGCATAAATATATATATATATATATATATATATATATATATATATATATATATATATATATATATATGCATGTACTTTTGTGTAAATATAACAATGATTATAGGCTAGATGTGAATGCAATCATCATACGTTTTTTTTAAAGCTTCAAAACATGAATGTATGAAAGTATAATTTGGCTTAGTCTTACAAAAATGCTGTGAAAGTATACTGTTGTGTGTACATATAAAACCACGTTTCTACAGATATATAACTAATTTACAATATGCTTATTAAATAATGGGTTATTTGTGTTTATAGTTTACACTATCGTTGTTGTAGTTTCATGGTACAGTGGTATCCAAATATATTTTTTTCACTAATATGTTTGTGAATGTACATTTTATTTACACATTCACTTCAAGAATGCCTAGCACTCCATACTGGTACCATACCATGTTACTAATATACAATTATGTAACATTTGCCAATCTTTTTAAAACATATTTCACATTTTCCTGCTCTTGTTAGTTATCTGCTCAGCAATTCTTATGACCTCGAGTTTCTCCATTGACTTCCCTACCGCACTGATCCTTCCCTTTTCAGCTAAGCAACAGCATTATTAAACATACTGTACAAGAGACAGCTTCCATATGCTTTCATTTTCCACCTTCTTTGTTAATTATTGACTTTATATACCCTAGCTAACCACTGTAGTACTTCATTTTCATATACTTCATTTTTAATTGTTTCTTTTTCTTGTTGATTCTTTATATGATTTAATGGGCCTAAGCTCACATGAACTAAAATAACCTATTGTAATAGTATTAACTGCTATATGGTGTAATATAGGTAAAAACTGCATATATTAACATAGTTATTAATATGGTTTCCATATGGATTCATTATCTGTTCTTTCTTTAAAGGAATGATGCAAAATTGTGTTTGCAAGTGACATTCGAACCATGACTCCACCACCACCACCGCCGCCGCCTCCTCCCCCACCACCCCCTCCACCTCCTGCCCCATTCCCTGGTGGCGGCCAATTCACCAGAGGTCCAACACGGGCCTCTACAATGCGTAATTTTAATTGGGAGCCCATACCTAAGAACAATGTGCTGGGCAAAACTAACATCTGGACTGAGCAGAACAGGGAGTTTGAGTTGGACACCAAACGTATGGAGGAGCTGTTCAGCCGCGTCGACCAGAAACAAGTCCAGAGCTCAAACCGCCGAAGTATACGCCAATCTCCAACCAATGCCCCTGGAACTGAAATGGTGAGTTTAGGTGGAATGTACCAAAAAGTTGTTTTGTACAGTGTGTTTCTAGACTCTTTGAACAGAGGGATGCTGTACATATCTGTCTGCATACAACTACTTGTCACTGGGTAGGGTTTGTGATCTCATCACTGTAGAGATGACTTTTAGTTAGTTGTAACCTCACCTGACTTTATGTATTCTGTTTATTTTGGGCTCTATAATTGTTACTGTAGTAATGATTAGAGAGCTGAAGGTGATTCAAACATCTCATGTTATCAGGCCGAATGCAGGATGTGCATGTGGTAATTGCTAGTTTTGCATAGTCCGTTTCTTTATGGTCTGTTATCATCCATGTACTGTACTATCATAGTAATTCTTTCTTCAAAAGCATTACCTGCAGTTGTTACTATAAGGTGCTAATTCTACCTAATTTAACACTTTGGGCTCTATTTTAACAATCTAGGCACAAAGTCTAAAGCGTATGGCGCAAAAGCATTAAGGGTGTGTGCGAATCCACTTTTGCTATTTTAAGGACGAAAAATACGCTCTGCGCCCCGGCGCATGGTCTAACAGGATTGTGCATATTCTCTTAATGAATTATGGGTGTGTTCTGAGCATAACATGCATTAAACCAATCAGAGTCTCATCTCCTATTCCCTTTAAGAGTCAGTTGCATCATGCCATGGTGCATTTGCTATTTACATGGCAGACTTTGTAAGTGGAAAAACTGAATGCATCACTAGCGAGAAAACAGTTAATTAGACCATCTGCAGCGTGAGGATAAAGAACGAGCCTCCTCCATTCAGCCTCTTTACTTTCTCTTTATCTTTACTTTTACTCCTTTACTTTCGTGGAGTAAGGAAATGGTTGAAGACATCCATTAGCCTACATATTTAATTTAGTTTGTTAAGATCTGTTTCAAAACTATTTCTAAATTCAGTTCTAATTTCTAGCAAATGAAGAGATGAACAATAATAACGAAGTGTGGTAAAAAAATACACACATAATAAAGAATTATATCTAAACACATGTCCTATTCTTATGCCTCATATAGTGATGCATACGTCTCCAAAACCCGACAGGTGGACAAATCTAAACTTGTTTTTATTAAAACAAAATTCACCCCCCCGGGATGAAGCATGGAGGTAGTGGTTTTTATATATTAATGTAGAAAAATGTAACATTTTAATCCTTTTTTTTTTTTTTTTTTTCCCATGTAAAGATATTTGTGTATTGTGTATACAGACTATTTCAGTTCTTCAAAATAGCAACGCACCAAGGATGCGCCTTAACATACCTCTATTTTAGACCAGCACACCCATGAGTCCACAAAGTGGCGCAAATGGATTGGCTATTTAAGCAATGTGGTGCAAAACATGGAAATTAGGGTTGCGCTTGTCTGAAAAAAAGCAACAAATCGTGTCAAACACGTCTTGCGCCTTATTGTGCGGGTGTATGATAGGGCCCTTTAATTTAGTGTTTTTTTTTGGTGTAACCATATGGATTTAGTAGCCCTAAGCTAACATGAAATAAAATATAGTAAAAAAAGATGAATAAACATTTAAAGAAATGCATTGCTCATTGTTATGTCATTTTAGTTAACTAATGGTACCTTGTTTAAGGCCCAATCCCAATTTTGTTTTTTTACTCCTACCCCTTCCCCTTGGTCCTTGAAACAGAGTGTGAAGGGGAAGGGCTTCAAAATTTACCCCTAAGAAATGGGACCCCACTACAGCACCTGCACACCTCATCGCATTCTCTTGATTCATATGAGATCGACGATCGCGACTGCTGTAGTTATTCCAGTTGTGTTTTTTTTTTTTTTTTTTGGTATTTATCTTCAGGAAATCACTGAAAGCAACAATATCATGTTATCAAAATGATATAATGTGGCAATAAGCTCGTAACTGTAATTCGCATTTACACCCTGGCCATATTCATCTACGTAAAAACACGAAAACAACATTAACATTACACCAGACACTGTAAAATGCTCATTCCCAGCCATACAGGAGTTATTATTATGGATTATAGATAGCAAAATTTTGCAGTTTTTTTGTTAGCGGTTTTTTAAAAGCTTGACGGTAAAACACGAATGCTGTTATTAATGTATTAAAACATATGCTTGTTTGTCATAAAAAATTGTAATAATGACAATTTACTAATTCTTAATTCTCCTTATTTCCGGGTGCAGCTACGCTGCTGTTGTGGCTGGTATATTCTGGGAAATTTTCTTAACCCTTGGTTTCGAGTGTGGTCCTGAAAAATCTCTGTTCAAAGGGCTATCTACCCCTTCCCCTTAGCCCTACACCTTCAAGCTAAAGAGAATTGGGACACCCCTACCCCTTGTTTTGCACATTTATGTGAAGGGAAAGGGGTGTCCCAATTCTCTTTAGCTTGAAGGCGTAGGGCTAAGGGGAAGGGGTAGATAGCCCTTCGAACAGAGATTTTTCAGGACCACACTAAGGTAAGGGTAAGGGCTATGGGGTAGAATTGGGATTGGGCCTATATTTGTCATTATCCTTTTACTTTTTGGAAAGTTCCTTTCATTACATGTCAAATTCAAATACAAAGGGTAGTTAGGTAATGTTTACAGGTTTTTTTATTGTATCATATTGTAAACAATGTTTTATTCGCTTGTTTAAACTCTAACTTCTGCCAAAGAAATATAACACAGAACTAACTGATAACTATTAATATCTACCAGATGGGAAAAAAAGAAGTTCACAGTCTGATTTTTAACCTGGGCCTGTGTGCTATCCAGAAAAATCCCACGCTTTGTTATCCAGTGAGTCATTTGGAAAGTTTTGACTTTTTTATTGATGTACTCATGATTCGTAAAGCCTGAAAAAAACAACAAGATTGAATGTAACTTTCTCCTGCAAATACGGCTTACAGTCATTCAAAAGACAATGCTATGACATTCATGGTCTCTCCGCTTGACTATGTCTGTCCTTTGATCTGAGCTCTTTTTAAAGGTGGAGGCATTTCTTCTTTTCTGTAAGTGTTTACAAAAGGCGGACTCCACAAATATTAACCAACTTACATTAGGAAAAACACTGTGATGCACAACAATTTTACCACAGTTGAATCACATCATCACAACATTCTGGTGATTGTTCTTAAAGCAAGGAATGAATAGCCAGGGTTGTTGTTGTTGTATGTAAATCTTCATTCACTAATCATAGCTGAACAAGGATGAAACAATAATACAACCTGTAAACATGTATGTATGTATATGTATGTGTGTGTGTATATATATATATATATATATATATATATATATATATATATATATATATATATATATATATATATATATATATATATATATATATATATATATATATATAACAGAAGGTAATAATCAATCTGAAAGTTAAACTGTCCAAATAATGGCTTTTTTCTGTTGCCAGGTGTCCATTCTCAACGCCAAGAAGAGCATGAACATTGGTATTTTCCTTAAGCAGTTCAGAAGGTGAGTGTGTACCTTGAAGAAGTATTAATAAAAGCTCTCCATTTCAAACAGAATTTAGGGTGGAAACGTACAGGAGTCATGCCGATAGATTGCTCACATGTCTCTGCAAGCCAAATGAATTTTTTTCCTGACAACATCAGGCAGTCCATATCTTTTTCTGCCAGAGTACAGGCATGGAGATAAGATGGGCTTTGCATTATTCCCATCATCAGCAGTTCTCTTAATCATACAGTGTTTCTCATCGGATATTGATTAGTTGATTGTGACAGTTCAACACGTGTTGCTGAATACATCAGTTCAACAGCTAGAGCTTGCGAGACCAGTTTTAGTGTGCTTGTATACCTCTTAAAAAAGCAAGATGGGGCTTGTCTAGTTCTGGTATTTTTTATGTTTGGCCAAGAAGTGGAGATTAAGTGCATGAAGCAATCAGAGCAAGGTGACGTGTGACTCAGAGTGTGGAAGTCAATGCTTTGGTCACTTCCTCTGTTACGTTTTTTTTTATGATGGACCACTGGATGTGTCTCTTGTTTTAGAGAACTTAGAGATCGACCTGACTTTTAACAAGTGGAGAGGATATGATGTTTTTAAAATTAATTTTCAAACATTCCCTCACTGGCTATTGGTGGGACTAAAACAGGTAGTCCCACCCCCCAAACTCACGCCATTGGTTGAGTCACTGACTGTTGCTGTGTTGAGCTGCTCAAACAATGTTGACATGCCACAGAACTGCAGTATTTACACTGCTGGGAAATTAATCTACTAATGTCTGTTGTCGCTACACATTAAAGGGGTGGTCCACTAAGATTTCGTATTTTAAACTTTAGTTGATGTGTAATGTAGTTGTGTGAACATAAACAACATCTCTGAATGTAATATGCTCAAAATTCAATGCAAAGGGAGACATTGGCTTCTAAAGTTAGCTTACTGTAGCAAAGCCTACAGCTAACAAAGTTTGGGGACTACAAAAAAATATTTCCGGGCTAGTGAGATCACAAGCACTTCAGGCTACACGCAATCACCACACGGATACACACAGCACAGCAACAGGGCATGGCCAGAGGTGCTGTAACGCTGTAATGTAGCAGAGAAATCAAAAATGCCGTCCAAACGCTGCTATTTCCATAGAGCTTGTTCTGTTTCTGTGTTTGGGCTTCCAAAGGACACGACACAAAGAGAGAAGTGCTTACCATTTAATTTTAATTATGTTCCAGAGAGTTATAAAAAAAATATATAGCTAGCATTTGACAAAGGACAGCTTTCAGAATCTCTCCCAGTTCAGTGCTGGATTCGGGTAAAACTCCTCCAACCGACGAAGCTGTGGATTGTGAGTCACAACCTGTAAGTATTTTTATTGTTAAAATTGATCTATTACATGCAGCATGTGTAGCGTTAATGGTATGTTGTAGCAAGGATGTAAACAGCAGGAAATGCTGTTTGGCACCGTTAACAATTTAGCTACAAATTCATATTTATCCGTCAAACGGCTGTAAAAACCCTCGATCTTCACCAGCGCTGGAGTGTCTCTATGCAGCCAGTTTCCGTGTGTTCTACATCTCAAATAACAAACTCGCAATAGATATGTGAACGTTTCATATTACTTACACATGCGTATTACCCGAATATATGTGAAAGAAAGATTTTATTTTAGAGGGCAGGCATGAGGTTCAGCTTTGTGCTCTTTATTTTCTGTCTGATTCAGGCTCAAACTGATACGGCTAACTGCTACTCTGACTGACTGTTTACACAGCGCAAAAGCGCATGCTTGAAGGCGCGTGATGCTTTTCCTGGTGATGTGGAGCTGATCTGCAAATCACAGCACATTATGTTAGCGGACCAATCAGAACCTCTTTAGGGTGGGCCTTTCAGAGGAACTAGGAAATATTTCATGTTAGCGGAGTAGCTGTATATAGTTAAGTAGATATATGAAAAAATAATGTGATTAATAAAATGAAGCATGAGCACACATTGCTTTGCATCTTACTTTATAAACACAACAAAGCTGTAAAAATACAATGTGGGCCACCCCATTAAACTGAGGAACTAGTGCATCGCAAATATGACAATTCTGTCATCAATACAAACCTGTACTATGGTATTTTAAAGATTTTATGGTAACCAAACAGCTTTAGTTTACATATTTTTTTGACCACGCTGAAAGTCAGTGGTCTATTTGGGTCTACCATTCTTGAAAACATGTTTGTTTGTTTGTTTGTTTGTCTGTTTTTTGTTTACACATGGTATTAAGAATCATTTCAGCCAATGGATCTCAAGTAGAAGTAAAAATGCATGTGGCCGGAATTTTTTGCTCTAGATTGTTTGGTTATATTACAGAAAAAGAATTCGATAGATAGATTAGTCAACATTTGAAGTGGATCATCAACTGTCATCAAAGTTCTCATAAAACTACTGAACAACACCCATTCTTGACCAATTTTGATTCAATTCAAATGTTGACTGCTGTGTATATGCAGATAAATGGTACATTGAGCCAATACGTTTATAAATGCTTTTACTTTTAAATCTACCTTTAGAACACTTATTATTATTATTATTATTATTATTATTTTTTTTTTTTTTTAATTCATTCATTTTTCTTCAGCTTAGTCACTTTATTCAACAGGGGTCGCCACAGTGGAATGAACCGCCACCTTATCCAGCATATGTTTTACACAGCG
Source organism: Danio kyathit (assembly GCA_903798195.1). Lineage (NCBI taxonomy): Eukaryota > Metazoa > Chordata > Actinopteri > Cypriniformes > Danionidae > Danio > Danio kyathit. The sequence goes on from LR812533.1 coordinate 37,904,982, forward strand.
GATGCCCTTTCATCTGCAACCCAGTACTGGGAAACAACCATACACACCCATTCACACACATACACTATGGCCAATTTAGTTTATTCAATTCACCTATAGCGCATGTCTTTAGACCAGGGGTGGGCAAACTCTGTCCTGGAGGGCCGGTGTCCTGCACAGTTTAGCTCCAACTCTAGTCAAACACACCTGCTTATAGATTTCTAGTGATCTTGAAGACCCTGATTAGCATGTTCAGGTGTTTTTGATTAGAGTTGGAGCTAAACTATTCAGGACACCGGTCCTCCAGGACCGAGTTTGTCCACCCCTGCTTTAGACTGTGGGTGAAACCGGAGCACCCGGAAGAAACCTACGCCAACACGGGGAGAGCATGCAAACTCCACACAGAAATGCCAGCTGGGACTCGAACCAGCGACCTTCTTGCTGTGAGGTGACAGTGGTAACCACTGAGCCACTATGTCGACCCTATTATAATTATTATTTTATTATTATTGTATAATGTTTGTAAGGAAGCATGAGGAATTATACATTCTGTATGATACTGGCAAAAATCCAGTTCCAATATATTTCTGGTCAATCTAAGATTTTGTTACTCCTGAAATAGTGTGTGGTCCAGATCCTGTAATTCTATGCTCCACATTTGCTCTTTCTTTTCTCCACAGGTCAGTGAATGGAATGATTGAGGACATAGTCAATGGCAGAGGTGACAAATTTGGACCTGGGAAACTGAAGGAGATGTGCAAACTGCTGCCAGAGGAAGGCGAGGTGGGTGAGATGTGCTGTCTGGAACAGAGCCTATAATACAGTCAAAATTATTAGCTCTCCTGTCAAATTGTTTTTCTTTTTAAAACACTACCCAAATGATTTTTAACAGAGCAAGGATTTTTCACAGTATTTCCTATAACATTTATTCTTCTGGAGAAAGTCTTGTTTGTTTTATTTCAGCTAGAATAAAAGCAGTTTTTATTTAATTGTTTTTCAATATTATTAGCCCCTGATTGTCTACGAAACAAACCACTGTTATACAATGACTTGCCTAATTACCCTAACCTGCCTAGTTAACCTAGTTAAGCCTTTACATTGAACTTTAATCTGAATGCTAGTACTAGTAATAGTATCTTGAAAAATATTTAGTAAAATATTATGTACTGTGATCACAGCAAAAAAAAAATTAATTTGAAGCTTTGAAAGCTTCATAGAACAGGCCAACTACCCAACACTATTACACAGCATGGAAGAGCCAGATTAACATTTAAAACTACTCCAACTGTGTTTGTCTGAAAGAAGAAAGTCATAAATGCTAAGGATAACTCTAGGGCCAGCATCACAATATCAACTTCATATTAATGCCACAGGGTTGTTTGTTTGATTGCTTCACTTTAGTTCATTTTTATTCATTCATTCATTTTCTTTTCAGCTTAGTCCCTTTATTAATCAGGGGTTGTCACAGCGGAATGAACTGCCAACTTATCCAGCACATGTTTTACACAGCGGATGCCCTTTTCTAGCTGCAACCACAGCTAACTCTCATCCACACACATACACAACAGACAATTTAGCTTACCCAATTCACCTATAGAGCATGTCTTTGGACTGTGGGGGAAACCGGAGCACCCGGAGGAAACCCACGTGAACACAGGGTGAACATGCAAACTCCACACAGAAACGCCAACTGACCCAGCCGGGGCTCGAACCAGCGACCTTCCTACTGTGAGGCCATTGTGCTACCCACTGCGCCACCGTGACGCCCTCATTCATTCATTCATTTTTTTTTATGTTCAGTGAGAGAATTCTGGCCTGTTTTGGGCTGAACAAGTGCACTGAATCAGGTTGAATGTGAGGTGGATATGTGATGTAATGATCATCACTGAGAGAGGATCTGTATCTGGATTTGTTAAATCGTTAATCTGAGATGATTAGTCTACCATTATTGCTGTGTAATTCCATACAAAGTGTGAAGCTGCCTGGTTGTTTCCTGTCACATGACCAATGAATCGCACGCGGCACTCTGAAATGTTTAGTTTTTTTCAATTTGTTGCACCTGGAAAACGTGAGCGTGACATACTGCATGTGTATCCCTTCCTATTTGCGCACCGAACCCGCGCATCTCCATGTGGCCCGCGGGCCGTAAAATGCCCAGGTCTGCTCTAGGGTGTGTAAATTAGAGTAGTTTTCATTTTTTTTGGTGATCTATTTCTTAAATTACAGTTTTATAATATATATTTTTTTAAATGCAGCAATTTAAGTTGTAAACCTGAAAGCTTACTGTTCTGCGTTACCTTTTTTTCAGGTTCGTCAGCTTCGTGATTTTAAAGGAGACCCTTCAGCTCTCTCAGAGGCTGATCGGTTCATGGTGCAACTTGTCAAAGTTCCTTGGTGGGTGTTTGCAACCATACAAAGACAAATACACACTTACACGATTCATTAGACTGTCATTTGCACAGCACTGCTCATGCTTTACCTCCATCGTCGCATTTTGATTATCAATACATCACGGTGTGTTTGAAGGTCACTGCAATTTACTCTTAATGTGAGAGGACGTTGGATATGCCATTGTGATTATATTTATTAATTTGTTTTTCCTCTAGTTATGAGGAACGGTTGAACTGTTTGGTGCTTAAAGAGGAGTTCCCCCATTTTATGGATGAGGTCAGCCACGCTACTGCAGTCATGACCTCTGCTGGACGGGGTAAGATTGAGCAGATTTACTAACTAAATCAGAATAATAACATCTGTCTGACTGTCCATCTGTCTGTCTGTTCGTTCATCAATTCTTTGGTCTTTCTGTCTTTCTCTTTCACCATCTATCAATCCATCTATCCATCCATCTCTCTGTCCATCCATCCATTCATCTTTTGTTCCATCCATCTTTTGTTTCATCCATCCATCCATCTATTCATCTTTTGTTCCATCCATCCATCTTTTGTTCCATCAATCCATTCATCTATTCATCTTTTGTTCCATCCATCCATTCATCTATTCATCTTTTGTTGCATCCATCCATCCATCCATCCATCCATTCATCTTTTGTTCCATCCATCCATCTTTTGTTCCATCCATCCATCCATCTTTTGTTCCATCCATCCATCCATCCATCTATCCATCCATCTATTCATCTTTTGTTCCATCCATCCATTCATCCATCCATCTTTTGTTCCATCCATCCATCCATCCATCCATCCATCCATCCATCCATCCATCCATCCATCCATCCATCCATCCATCCATCCATCTATTCATCTTTTGTTCCATCCATCCATTCATCTATTCATCTTTTGTTTTATCCATCTTTTGTTCCATCCATCCATCCCTCCATCCATCCATCCATCCATCTTTTGTTCCATCCATCCATCCATCTATTCATCTTTTGTTCCATCCATCCATCCATCCATCCATCCATCCATCCATCCATCTATTCATCTTTTGTTTTATCCATCTTTTGTTCCATCCATCCATCCCTCCATCCCTCCATCCCTCCATCCATCCATCCATCCATCCATCCATCCATCTATTCATCTTTTGTTCCATCCATCCATCCATCTTTTGTTCCATCCATCCATTCATCTATTCATCTTTTGTTTCATCCATCTTTTGTTCCATTCGTCCATCCATCAGTCCATCTTTCTTTTTCATTCACTATCAATCCATTCATCTATCTCTTCATCCATTTATCCATAATTTCATCCATGTACTTGTTGTTCTATCCATCCATCCATCCATCCATCCATCCATCCATCCATCCATCTATCGATAGGTCTATCTATATTTTTCTTTCACTGTCTAACAATCCATCCATCTATATGTCCATCCATCCATGTTTGGTTCCATCCATCTTTTTTCCATCCATCCTTTGGTCCATCTAACTTTTCATTCACTGCCTATCAATCCATCCAAGTATTTGTCCATCCATCCATCCATCCACCCATCTTTTGTTCCATCCATCCATCGTTTGCTTTATCTATCTTTTTCTCTTTCACTCTTTATCAATCTATCCATCCACCCACCGTTTGTTCCATCCATGCTTTGGTCCATCGTTCTCTTTCACTGTCTACCAATCTATCTATCTATCATCTGTTCATCCATCCTTTGGTCCATCTATTTACAATAATTGATTAAAATATTAATAGTAGAGTAACCATATTAATGTATAGATAGATTGTTATTATTACATACATATGCATAATAATAATAAATGAATACCATTAAATTAATATATAGTGTTACAGTATGTAATTAATAGTACATTTTACAATAATGTTATTTATTAATGTAATAATTATTACTAATATGTATTACTCATTTGAAAGTAATATCACAATTGTTTTTATAAATGTGTATATTTATATGGATAGATAGATAAATACAGTAGATGGATGAATGAATGAATGAATGGATGGATGGATGGATGGATGGATGGATGGATGGATGGATGGATGGATGGATGGATGGATGGATGGATGGATGGATGGATGGATGGATGGATGGATGGATGGATGGATGGATGGATGCATGCATGCATGCATGCATACATACACACACACACACACACATACATGGAAACAAACACAAAAATGTTTATATAATAAGCTAGTCATTCTTTTTAATTAGTCCTTTTAAATGAAAATAACTGTTGAATCATTCAAATTGATTCAATGCTGTAATACTGAATGATTGCATAATTATATAATTCATGACTATGTTTATTAAACTTTAAGAAACATATTATTACTAACTCACCAGCATTATTTTTTGTATCACTGACTATTTCTAAAAACAGTATTTTGTTAATTGATTGAACTGGGCTGGAAATGTTTTATCTGTTTGTTTGTTTGTTCTTCATTTTATTTTTATACACTTTAAAACATTAATGGTAGGACTTTAGTATTATTTTTTGTATCACTGAATAACTATTATAGTTTCCTTGAAAAGCTTGATTTTTTTTTATTATTATTCAGATGAACTGTTTATTTTAATTTAAGTTTTATTAATTGTTGTTTTTTCTTCTTTTTTTATATGGTTGTTTATTTTAGATTTTCATTTTAATTTATGAAAATGAGAAATATCTGCATTCGGCAAGTTGCTAAAACAGGAGTTATATTTAATTTATTATAAGTAAAAAAATCATTTGGTTTCATAGATTTAGATTTAGATAACTGTAACATCCCTATACAGTATTACTGCAATTACATGCACTATGCAATTACATGAGTCATGAGTTCATTTAATTTCATCCAACTGATGTATGAAATGATTTCCAGAACTGTTGGATTGTGCTGATCTCCATTCAGTCATTCGCCTGGTCTTAAAAACGGGCAACTACATGAACTCTGTGAGTACAATCATGGCACTGAATCTTGTTATGCTTGTTGAAAATGATTAAGGTTGGTTAACCTCAAATATTGTAATGCACTGCATATGTGTGTGTGTGTTTAGGTTGTCATGAGATACTAATCTTTCTGTCTTCACTCCCACCAGGGAGGCTATGCTGGCAGCGCCGTGGGCTTTCGCATAACATCACTACTCAAACTAGCGGATACCAAAGCCAACAAGCCTGGAATGAACCTAATGCACTATGTTGTGATGGTAGCATTGATGTCTAATATCATATTGTGTTGCCAGAGCTGCGTACGACACTATTTCTATTTCAATCCGTTTCTCATGTGTGTTTTGTGTTACCACAGCAAGCCCAAAAAATTGATGCGTCACTTTTGAAGTTTCCAGAGCAGCTACAAAACATTGGAGATGCAGCGAGGTAAGCTATTGCTCTTTGAAACCTTCTGTTATATATCATTTATTGTTTGTAGCTGGATATAAAAATGCACATAGTACAAACATTTGGAGCTAAAATTATTTTAGGTCCATTTTAGTGTTCTTCGTATGGGTCAAAAGTGATGATATATAATAGAAGAATACATATTTAGAACAGAATTTACTGATAATGTATTATAAAACTATATTTGTATTACTATATAACTATTATATTAATTTCAATTTGAAATCGTTATACTTTACTATCTTAAAAACACAATTTTTAATGAAATAAAAAAAGAAAATGATGTAATATGAATTTTCTGTGTATTTTTATCAATAAATATGGGCCATAATTACTGTGAAGTTTCATATATCAATAAGTCGTCTGTTTTGTCTCATTCGTTATGTTGTAGCTGGAAAAAATATGCACAAAAATTACAATAAAAATAGCAAAAATCTGGAGCTAAAGTTATTTAAAGTTAAAGTTATTTAGGTCCATAAATATTTGGACATTGACACAATTCTAACATTTTTGGCTCTATACACCAACACAATGGATTTGAAATGAAACGAACAAGATGTGCTTTAACTGCAGACTGTCAGCTTTAATTTGAATATTTAATTTAATATTGAATATTTACAATCAAAATCAGGTGAATGCTGTAGGAATTACAACAGTTTGCATTTGTGCCTCCCACTTGTTAAGGGACCAAAAGTAATTGGACAGAATAATAATCATAAATCAAACTTTCACTTTTTAATACTTGGATGCAAATCCTTTGGAGTCAATTACAGCCTAAAGTCTGGAATGCATAGACATTACCAGATGCTGGGTTTCATTTCTGGTGGTGGTCTGCCAGAATGTTCCAAAAAGATATTGGACCTAACTGTATAACAGTTTATATAATAGAAAAGTACATATTTATAACAGGAACTATTGATTATGTATTTAAAAAACTATATTTAAGAACAAAGTATTATAATTATCATTTGAAATCTTTATACTTAACTATAACTATGAATCTTCTGTGTATTTCTTTTATTAATAAATACAGGCCATAATCACAGTGTACTTTTATATTTCATAAATATATCTGTTACACTGATAAGTTATTTGAAACATTAAAGTACACACTTTACCTGCATTTCATATGCTTTTCTGCGTATATGAAATGACATATTTCTAGTTAGCCTTAATTTATGTTTATTTTATTATAGTACTTCTGCTAATATCTGTTAGTGGCCATAGTGATGTTTCTAATATTCCTGTTTTTATTTTTATAGTTTGTTTATCTTCTAATATTTCATTTATTATATATTTTTTGATGTTTTGGCTTCAATGAAATAAAAAACACATTTTAATAGTTGTATTTATAGTTAATGATACTGACTTTAAAAATAAAATGTGTTATAAACAATTCTCAATACTGTTTAACTTTTTATGAAATTTTAAACTCAATCATCAGCTTTTGTATGCTGGGAGACAAATCACCTTGTTGGTTTAAAAGTCTTGCGGTAGATCTATAAAGATTCAGTTGCTGAGCTCAATAGCAATACATGATGAAAAACCAAAAAATAGTGGAAAAATATTTTCTGTCTTCGTCAATACAGGATTCATAAGCAGGAAATTGAGGCTGATTTCCAAAAGGAATTAAGTAAAGTCCAGAAGTCCAAGGAGAATGCTAGTAAACAGCCAGATCTTGAGGAACAGATGAGGGATTTTCTGCAGGTAAGGAATTACATACACGATTCCTCAAGAGTTTACCTGTAAACATGAGCAGGCATGTTTTGTTTTTTACTCTTTCTAGGAATGCTAACACACTACATCATTGCATTCACCCGACCAGCATGAAATGCTAGTTTGTAAAGAAGTTTAATGTCTGAAGAGTCCTTTCCATCTATCTTTTCCCTTGCTTTTTTAGAATGCAGAGACACGAATACAGGAGACGGAGGAATCTTTTAAGATGCTTTCAGCCGTGAGTGATTCAGTGGCGCAGTATTTCTGCGAGGACCCCACTCAGTTCAAACTAGAGGAATGTTGCTCCATTTTCTACTCTTTCTGTGAGAAGTTCAAACGAGCAGTCCAGGTAATTCCCACATCTAAAGATGATGTTTTTATACAAAAATAAAATTATCAGCTATGGTAATATAATAGGAGACAACTTTAAAATTCTTTGGATTTACGAGTTTTAGTTAACAATAAACTACTGATGAAATTTCCAAGTTTTTATGATTTTTTTCTATAAAATACTGCTCTAAATTGCAATATTTTATTTGAATTTTTGAGAAAATGCTATCAGACCTTAAAAACAAATATTAACATTTTATTTAAACCCATACCTACAGTGATAACTCCAGTGAATCCTGCTGTCAAAATATTTTGAATAATCTGGATTCATAGAAGAGACATCTTTCAAAAACATAAACTTTTGAACCACAATTTAGTTTACCACAAGATTTTGTACTGCACATTTATAGTCAAGCCAGAGAAAATTATTCATACAACAGGGGTATGAATAATTTCGGGCTTGGCTGTAGATCAGGGTCAGTGTCAGAATGGCCAACCAAAAATGTATAGAAAAAATAAGTGCATACTGCATTCTCTCCTGTAACATTAGAGCATTAGAATAAGTCAAAGGGACAGTTCACTCCACAATTAAAAATTCCTCATTATTACTCACACTTGAGTGGTTGTAAACTTTATTGAATTTCTTTCTTCTGTTGAACACAAAACAAGATATTCTGAAGAATGTTGAAAAACATGTCAAAAAACAGTCATTGACATTAATACTGTAGTAGGAACAAAAAATACTAAGGTAGTCAGTGGCTGTTATTCTTAAGTATTTCTTATTTTGGGTTCAACAGAAGAAAGAAAATCAAACAGTTTTGGAACAAGTTTTAGAGTGAACTATTCCTTAACATAAATGTGAAATATCATACAGTTACTTGTATTTGACATGTGTAGATTAATATTTAACGTGTAAACTTTATGGATAAATTGAATCACTTTAGAATTTGTTTGAGTGCTGGATATCCTTGGAAATGCTTACATTTTAATAAATTGTTTTCAAGGTATGAAAAGTGCATAGATTGTGGAGGAAATGCTTGAAATTGCAATTGTAAAATGTGTCGCGTTAATAATAATTTACCTTACTAAATAGGTAATAATTACAATACTGTAATACTGTAACAAATAGCATGATATAATGTTAAGATAAGTTAGAAATATAACAATAATACATTTAAATTTAAACTAAATTGTATACAGTTGAAGTCAGAATTATTAGCCCCCCTTTGAATTTTTTTTCTTTTTTAAATATTTCCCAAATGATGTTTAACAGGGCAAGGAAATTTTCACAGCATATCTGATAATATATTTTATTCTGGAGAAAGTCTTTTTTGTTTTATTCCGGCTAGAATAAAAGCAGTTTTTAATTTTTTAAACACCATTTTAAGGACAAAATTATTAGCCCCTTTAAGCAAAAAAAATTAATTCAGGGGGGCTAAGAATTCTGACTTGAACTGTATATATTTTTTATTTTTTTATGTCCCTAAACATATAAATTTGGATGTATTAATTGTTGGACTTTTATCGTAATTTTTTTTGATAAATTAGCTCTAGATTTGGCTTCAGTACTGACCAAACTAATTTATGTATATATAGATATATATGTACAGCTGAAGTCAGAATTATTAGCCCGCCTTTGAATTTTTTTCTTTTTTGAATATTTCCCAAATTATGTTTAACAGAGCAAGGAAATGTTCACAATATGTCTGATCATATATATATTTTTTTTTAGGGAAAGTTTTATTTTTTTTTAGTTTTAGTTTAGTTTAGTCTTAGTTTTATTTAGGCTTGAAGAAAAGCAGTTTTTAATTTTTTTAAAAACATTTTAAGGTCAAAATTATTAGCCCCTTTAAGATATATATTTTCGATAGTCTACAGAACAAATCATCATTATACAATAACTTGCCTAATTAGCCTAACCTGCCTAGTTACCCTAATTAACCTAGTTAAGCCTTTAAATGTCACTTTAAGCTGTATAGAAGTGTCTTAAAAAATATCTAGTAAAATATTATTTACTGTCATCATGGCAAAGATAAAATAAATCAGTTATTAGAGATGAGTTATTAAAACTATTATGATTATAAATGTGTTGAAAAAAAATCTTCTCTCCGTTAAACAGAAATTGGGGAAAAAATAAACAGGGAGGCTAATAATTCTGACTTCAACTGTGTATATATATATATATATATATATATATATATATATATATATATATATATATATATATATATATATATATATACTGGAAAAGTTTGAAAGTGCACCTGGAAAATGCTTAAATTTGACTTTAGAAAAGGTGTAAGAACCAAGTTTACATGTCCTCTTTCTGCTATAGGAGAACCTCGATCGAGACATACTGGAAGTGAAGCGCAGGCAGCGAGAGGGTTCTCAAAATGCAGCCAAGCGACGCTCCACTGCCACCTGCTCCTCACGAGACAAGGACATTGAAGGAGCTGCTCTGGAGTCCATCCTACAGAGGTTCAACAGTCGCCAGTCCCGTCGCAGAGCAGGAAATGCTTCACCTACGCTGGGGAGCCTTAGTGACATCCTCCAGGAGAATCGTCCCGCTGACAGGGCGGTCAAGAGAGACAGCTGGATCAAAGGTGTCCTGCAATCCTCCGTGATCAAGGAGAGCTTTGAAAGTGAGGAGATGCCTAAAAACCCACAGATTACAATCTCAAGCCCGGCGCATGAAACCCCCGATACCCCCAATTCCACAGTCAATCAGAGACTCTCGGTAACAACAGAGCAGGATGAGGATGATGTTCAGACTGAGAAGGAGGTGCGCAATATGAGAGAGGTGTCCAGGAAAGTTTTACAATACCAGTCTAGTAAAAGCAGCATTTCATCCGGCGAGGCCCTTTCACCGCTGCTGTCTCCACGCCAGACATTTTTCCAGGAAGACAGAAGACAGCTGCTCATCGTAGCCATAGAAGAAAATACTGCAAACTCCAGCTCTCTGCTGCAAAACAGCCTGATCATCAACCGCCGGCACACGATCTCACTTCCCGAAGCCAACTGTGGAAACGGCAGCCAAGAGGACATATTTGTGCCATGCAATCTGAATGCATCCCCGGCTCCCTCTATAGATGTTATTGGGAAGGTGAAATCTTTGGATAGTGCTATGCTTTCCACACAACAAAACTCTACTGTTAAAGACTCAAATTCTCAAAACGAATCACAATCCGTTGGATCACCACAATTAGAAACATCAGAGGCAAAGACTGAAGACACAGTGCCTAACTTACAGTTTAGTGGTGGGAAGAGAAACAGCCAGACAGTATCCTTTAAAAGTGCTAAAGAAGGCTTCAGCTTTATGTCTTTATTTAAGCGCTGGAGGGAAAAGGACAAATCGAAAGAGCTCGATTCTGACAGTGTGGACCCATGATTTAAAAAAAATATATATATTTATTCAGACATTCCTGCTGCGTTTATGGAGTGCAAGTTTGGTGCTTCGTGATGGATTATTTCCATGTCACCTATTTAAAAAAGCAGGAGTTTAAATGTGTGGAAAACAGTAAGTTTCACCTGCAGTGCTCTTTATGCAACACAAGGGGGCAGTACATGACATGTAGCAATGATTCAGACTGCAGTAAAATGTGTCTCATTTTTTATTTTTTTTTCCCTATTTGTGATTGGAGTCTATTTTGTGACAGTGTGTGAACAGCACGAACCACCTGCAATCTGATCTTTTCGATTTTTATTTTGGCCACTTTAACATGTGGTCCTAAAGTTGTGTCACTACCAGATCAGTTTGTGCAGTGTGTGTCTATATCAGGGGTGGCCAATTTTTTTCGTATAATGGGCCAGAAACCAAATATCATTATGAGCCGTGAGCTGAAGTTAAATAAAAAACTATATTACATTAAAGTTTCCATGGGTAATTTCCTAATTTATTTCATAATATTTCAAAATAAATAACAAAACATTACTTTAAATTACATAAATTGTATTAACTAATGCAGTATAACTTTTAAAATTATAAGCATAACACTGAAAGCACTAGTCAAGAATCTGCCTTTGTTTCGATTTGCTCACTAAAGTCTCTGCATTGTCCTCCATTCATCAGGTGACAGTACGTACATTTAAACTAAATCTGATTAATTTACCATATTTCGTTGAAAGATTTATTTTTAGTTAGCTTTTTACAATAAAACAAACAAACAAAAGGTTACATTAGATTTGAAATGACAACCTCTAAACCATCATTCTTCCTCTCTTCTCAGATGGGAGATTCAAATCAGAGGTTACCATGGGCCAACTTTGGCCTATACACAGTATATATAGTAGTCAACATTTGAAGTGTGTCTTAACCTTTCATTAAAATTGACCAAAACTACTGAACAACACAAATTGTTGTCTTGTCTTATTCTTGTAAATTTTGAAAAACGTTTTTGATCCATTTCAAATGTTGACTACTGTATATATACATATATACTAATTTTAGTTAAAGTTCTCAGTTCTGAACTGTGATCTGTTCACACTGGAATCAGATCTTAAACAATACATTAATAAACATAAAATAATGTGAAAAGCCAAAAAATTCTAAGATCTGATCCAAAAATGCATAATTGACCACTACTGCTTGCATGATTGTAGCCTGTATTAAGTTATTGATTTTTACTCTTTGTGTCGACATGTTGATTGTTTAAAGACGGCATATGCATCGTCGTGTGTGGAGTGATCAAATACAACATGATCTTCATGTACATAACTTTGTCAGCAATGTCTAACACTTTATTTTGCATTGTTCTTGTTACACGCGTGTCGTGTATATCAGTGGTGTAAAGTAACAAATTACAAATACTCAAATTACTGTAATTGAGTAGTTTTTTTCAGAAATTGTAATTTACTAAGTAGTTTTAAAATTGTGTACTTTTACTTTCCCTTAAAAATATTTTAGTGTAGTATTGCTACTTTTACTCCACTACTTTCCTTCAACCTGGAGTTTATTTTTTCTTGTCCATGGGGATTAGAAAAATCAGTCCTGTGATTCTTGTCCAGTCAAATCGCACATAGAAGGTAAATCGCCTCAAAATGAACTACCTCAAGACATGGGCGATTTATAATTGCAGCAAACTGTTTGGAAGCAATTAAAGTGTCCAAGATGTCCAAAATCTTTACACTCATTGACCCAGAGACTGTTTAGATGCATGTCACTGATGAGAAGATGACGGATGTTTACTGTATGATGACCGAAATGGCCTTAAACACCCAGCAGGCACAGGGCGCCAACATGGCGTCAGATTGGCGTTGTACCCCAACGTCATGGGACATTTCATTTTGTATGGAAATGGAAATCGGGTTGGCGTCAATGTCCAACATCAAACCTAAAATCAACGTCTAATGATGTTACAGCTTGACGCTGTGTGGGTGTTACCACTATGACGTCTATCAGATGTTGGATTTTGGTTGCCATGCCTGACGAATAAATGTCAGTGATTGATGTCAATATGACTTTGGTTTAAGATGTTGGCTCGACGTTGAATTTTTGGTAACTTTCTAACACAACCTAAAATCAACCAAAAATCAATGTCATTTGACGTCGTTATTGAACATCAACATAACATTGTCCTTAGACGCTGGCTAGACATATTGGTCACCTGATGTCACAACCTAAATCTAACCTAATATCTTATATTCTAACCTAATATTAACGTCTTATGACATTGTGTGCCTGCTGGGCAATAACTAAATGCACTACAGAATGTTACATTTACACACATGCACAAATTACATCTACTCTTGAAATATACTCACTACTCTTGAGTACTTTTGAAAGGGCTACTTTTAATTCATATTTTGAGTAATATTTACAACAGATACTTTTACTCTACTTGCACTACATTTTTACGCAAGTAATGGCACTTTTACTTAAGAATGATTCTTCAGAACTCTTTTCACCACTGTGTGTACTTGCTAGTAATAACACTAAGTTAGAGTACAGGCATGCAGTACTGGCATACCTGGTTGTCATGCATCACCTAAAATACAATTTTGCATTAAATTAAATTCTGTCCGAAAATGTGTTGTTGGATGAATAATAGTAGTAATAATAATTATAACTTTTGTTGTTTTTATTATTATTCTTTCGTTGACCCAATAGCTAATTCATTTCTAAAAATGTTCTCTAAATGGTCATTGTAAGTCTAAAATTCTGTTTACTCTGATAGACCGGTTTATGGGTGTAATTTCTGATTTTCAGTGCTCCAGAAATGAAAAAAAAAGACCTTTATTTGAGTCATTCCAGAACATGCAAACCCATTCTAGACACACAAAGATGCTTAAAGGTGCTGTATGTCAGTGGTTTGCATTATTTCAGTTTTAAATGGTTTATTTTCAGGATCTGAGGTAAACTATCTGCACTGCTTTCAGTAGTATGGCAATAAATGTCATGTAAAATGGCATTCAAACTCACATTGTTAGCATTTAACACTGAATAAAGCACATGAGGTGTACCTGAGGTGATTACAGATTGTCCTGTTGTTCAGCTGCAAGAAATGGAAGCCATTTCTAATATATCAATTCGAGGTGTTGGTTACAACAAAAACTCTTTATAATATGGACAATATTATATTCCCTTCATCGCGTGCTGTTGCTTTAATTTAGAACACGACTTAAGTCAGACTCGCTCCTCAATCTGGCGACCTGCTTGCGTTTGGTTTGATCCAGGAATGTAATACCTATTTCAACCACTGGGTGTCAAACTTACATACTGCACCTTTAAGTGTTCTTTTTGCATTTTCAGGCAAGATATATTTCTCTATATTTTGAGTTATGTAGTTATGCTGTCAACAGCATCTCCTGTTTTACTTAATGCAGCTATTGTCTGCTGAGCTTCTAGGCTAATGGGGAATGATGAGACGCTAAGGGGGGCTTATCCTTGATAAAGACGTGAATTAGGGAGGATAGATAACGTCATCATAGGCTCTGCTTTAGGTGGTCTAGACAGCCGGAGACCCAGTGGGGGTGGTGTTTTGGGGGAAGGGGGTGTTTGAGTGAGTGGATCATCATCAGTGTCAAAGAACTGAGAATAAAGGGTCAACGCTGATTGAATGTCACTACATGATATGATTATAGCCCAGTTGATTTTAAAGATGGCGTATTGGCTAGTGTTTGAAAAGGTTTTTAGAATGTGGGATTCGGGCTGCTGCATATATGTCTCAGTTCATTTCAGATGCTTACCAAGAATTGTAAAGAGATGTATTAAAATTTTTGGAATATATTATAATAAACGGGTTTTAATATATTTAATAACAGAAATGCTGGATTTTATTTCAGTATAAAGTCAGTGCTGTATTGTCTAACACTTACAGTTTGTATTATTTTATTCTTATGTTGTACTCTTTTCTGTTCTACAAAACAATTCTTCTTGTTCTTCCATATTATTGCTCTTTTGCTGATTTTGAGTTGTCAGCTGAGTCTTTAGTTATTCTCTAGTATCATCTAAAGATTCATGTTTTATGTCAATACTTCTCTTACTAGAAAACACAAAAATTGCTCTCTCTCTCTCTCTCTCTCTCTCTCTCTCTCTCCTCTCTCTCCTCTCTCCTCTCTCTCTCTCTCTCTCTCTCTCTCTCCTCTCTCTCTCTCTCTCTCTCTCTCTCTCTCTCTCTCTCCTCTCTCTCTCTCTCTCTCTCTCTCTATATATATATATATATATATATATATAGACACACTCACCGGTCACTTTATTAGGTACACCTGTCTAACTGCTTATTTACACAAATTTCAAATCAGCCAATCACATGACAGCAACTCAATGCATTTAGGCTTGTAGACATGGTCAAGACTATCTGCTGCAGTTCAATCCGAGCTTCAGAATGGAGAAGAAAGGTGATTTAAGTGACTTTGAACGTGGCATGGTTGTTGGTGCCAGTAGGGCTGGTCTGAGTATTTTAGAAACTGCTGATCTTCTGGGTATTTCGCGTACAACCATCTCTAGAGTTTACAGAGAATGGTCCGAAAAAGAGAAAATATCCAATGAGTGGCAGTTCTGTGGGTGCAAATGCCTTGTTGATGCCAGAGGTCAGAGGAGAATGGCCAGACTCGTCAAAATAACCACAAGAAGACGGACAGGTGTACCTAATAATGTGGCCGTTGAGTGTATGTGTGTGTGTGTGTATATATATATATATATATATATATATATATATATATATATATATATATATATATATATATATATATATATATATATATATATATATATATATATATATATATATATATATATGTGTGTGTCATATATGTGTGTGTTGATTTATTATTATTATTTTTTTTTTTTGCATTTTTGTCACGTTTTAATGTCACAGATCAACACAACAAACAACAAAGTCAAAGATAACACAACATATCATGCAGTTTTGAAATTAATTATTAAGGGAAAACAAAATCCAAAAGGACATAATCCTGTGTGAAATGTGTTTGCCCCCTTTTAAAACGAGAAGGGTATAAAGGTCTGAAGGGTATAAAGAGGTCTGAGCCAGCTCCAAATAGGTGGGAGCTCTAAGTGGGCTGTACAAACCTGGAGTTTTTATTTATTTAACGTCTGACACATGTACTTGACATGGAGTCCAATATTGTGCTTTATGAAGGTCTCCACCTACCCCAACCCTAAACCCAACCTCACAGTAACCTGATGTGTTTTATTAATGTCTACTCCACCTCAACTCAGCCTACTTGTGGCACAAGTCCCTCCCACTAGGAGGTCACCAAACCTTCTTGTGGTGTAATCCCTCCCACTTGGACCAACTTGGTTAAAACATAACTTAACTCTGGTTTATCACACCTGACTTCAACTTCTCTAGACACACCCAGGATGGTTGCTAGATCGGATATGGATGCGGCCGGAAGTTAACGAGATTTATTATATTATTTATAAATTTCCCATTTATTGTATTTTATTAACGTCTACCCCCAACCCTAAAAACAACCGCCACAGAAATGTAAAAACAGTAGTTGTACCGAGTATTATTTGTTATCTATTAAATTACCCAATAAATTGTATTTTTTTTTAATGCCTACTCTCACCCCAACCCTAAACCCAACCTTCACAATACTGTAAAAATATTATTTATTGTTATACAGTGTCATAAAAAAAGCTGCTATATTAATGTGCATATCGCACTTCCGGCCGTCTGCGTATCCAATCTAGACTTTACCCACACCCAGGCCTGATTACTGCCACACCTGTTCGCAATCAAGAAATCACTTAAATAGGACATTACTGACAAAGTGAAGCAGACCAAACATCATGTTGAGATCCAAAAAAATTCGTAAACAAATAAGAAAGGAAATAATTGAGATCTATCAGTCTGGAAAATGTCTACAAATGCCATAAACATGGAACAGTGGAGAACCTTCCCAGGAGTGGCCGGTCAACCACCCAAAATTACCTCAAGAGTGCAGTGACAACTAATCAAAGAGGTCACAAATGACCCCACAACAACATCCAAAGAACTGCAGGCCTCACTTGCCTCAGTTAAGGTGTGTTCATTAGCCATGGGATGATTCAAGTTTTACCGCAGTTTGGGAAGTCAAGGTTTTAAAACTGCAAAAATGTTATGTTACACCGTTCCTACAGTATATGTAATTATTTTTTATTTTATTTTTTTTATGTGTTTTTTATTTTGTTTTTATGGCAACAGTAACTCTAGCAGAAAAGGACCCTCCACATCAAAAGCTACTGCTCAGCCCAGGATTCAGGAAACATTTGTAAAACAAATCTCTTATATGTAAACCAAGATACAATCGACAACAACAGTGGCTAATGAAGACAGCAGAAGTCAATTGTTAAATATTATGTCCAATGGGGAAAAAAGTTGTCTTTTACCCAGACATTGGGTAATCACAGTGATCACAATATCATGATATTTTTTATCCAAGGTTATCATACTGTTAGAATCTTATATCGGCCCATGCCTAGTGTTCATGACTCCACCATAAGATAGAAAGTTGGCAGAGTTCTAAGACAAAAACTACTGCTGAGCAAAGAGAACATAAAGGCTTGTCTCATGTCAGAAAACAACCTGATGATCCCCAATACTTTTGGTAAAATACCCTGAGGACTGATGAGACAAAATTTGAAATTTTTGGAATATGTGTGGCATAAACGTAACATCGCATTTCAGAAAAAGGGAGAGGGGTCTAGATGCAGACTTGGTACAGTTGCAAGGTGAACTGCATGCAATGGTTTTAATGTGCACACCTACCCCTACCCCTCACAGTGACGTCACTAGCTCCATTGAGTGCATTGTGTCTGACATTGCAAGTCTGAGATATGCAGTCTCAGCTTGCAAATCCAAGTCTGCATCCACATACTATAGTGAAAGATTTAACCATAAATTCAGCTGTGTACCAAAATATCCTGAATGAGAATGTCCGGCTATCTTTTAGTGACCTCAAGCTGAAGCAAACTTTGGTTCTACAGCAGGACAATGATCCAAAGCACACCAGCCAGTAAACTACTGCATGTCTATAGAAAAACAAAAAGAAGACTTTGGAGTGGCCTAGTCAAAGACCTGACCTGAATCCAACTGAGATTCTGTGAAATGACTTTAAAAAATGCGGTTCATGTTCAAAAAACCTCCAGTTTGGCTAAATTACAGCAATTCTGCAAAGATCAGTGGGTCAAAATTCCTCCACAGAGCTGTAACAAGCTCATTGCAAGTTATCAAAAATGCTTGATTGCAGTTGTTGCTGCTAAGGGTGGCCCAACCAATTATTAAATTTAGCAGACAAACACTTTTTCACATGGGGCTATGTAGTTTTGTATTTTGTTTTTCTTTTTATTATCAAAATCCCTAGTTTCAAAACTGCGTGATGTTTACTTGTGTTATCTTTGACTAATATTTAAATTAGTTTGATCTTAAACATTAAAAAATATATAGTGTATGAATAATTTTGGGCTTGACTGTACAGTATATATGCATATGTATGTTAAAGTAAAAATCATTCAATATTTATTTAATATAGGCATGCACAATCAAAATAATTAATATGCTCATATTCATCACTGATTTTTTTTTTTGGCAGTGACACCATATGATGCAGATGATGAGTGAATGTGTAATAATGTTCAGTCTATGTCTGCTGACGTGGCTCTGGAGACAGTCTGCCTTTGCCATCTGGCTGCCTTAGGCTGGATGCAGTCACCATAGCAACAAGCACCTTCATAATGAAAGCCTTTCTCCCCCACCCACTGTAAACAAAGCCCAACCCCTGGACTGTGCAGACTCCTGACACCACCCCGCACCGCCTTACGTTCACTCATATCATCGAAGACAGAGACTTCTTCGGCTTGGAATAAAATTATTTTTGTCGGAACTCTGAATAGAATAGGACCAGTTATTTCTTAGGGTGTGTACTAATATGGCTCCTCCCCTTTGGAATGTATTATGGTTTTAAATATGACTAAAATAATCCCACTTTTTATTAATTTTATCGCATCTCTAAAAAAGATTCAATTAGTTTTTTAGTCAGTATCTTGAAATGTTGCAGTGCATCACAGTGGCCTTGCATTCCTGAAAGAAGGTTCGAATGAATCAAAGGAGGCGGTTTATCTGTGGCGACCCCTGATAAGGGAGCAAGTTGAATAAAGCGAGTGAATCAAATGAGTCATTCAAGTGAACGATGCATTGGGGTTCATTTACAGCTGCCAAATCACATTTTTTTTCAACCAATTGTCTTTTCACTGGCCCATAACCATTTCCTGCTTGTTATTAAACTATTTCATAACTGTAACCAGGAAATTCAATCATAACTAACAGCTATCATAACATTATTTATCAATATGTGGCTTTTCTGGGGGCTGCATGGTGGTGCAGTGGGTAACACGTTCGCCTCACAGCAAGAGGGCACTGGTACAAGCCTCGGCTGGGTCACTTGGCATTTCTGTGTGGAGTTTGCATGTTCTCCCCATGTTGGTGTGGGTTTCCTCCGGGTGCTCCAGTTTCCCCCATAAATCCAAAGACATATGCTGTAGGTGAATTGGGTAAGCTAAATTGTCTATGGTGTATGAGTGTGAATGGATGTTTCCCAGTGATTGGATTGGAATGGGATGATTCCCGGGGTTGCAGCTGGAAGGGCATCCGCTGCGTAAAACATATGCTGGATAAGTTGGCGGTTCATTCCACTGTGGTGACCCCTGATTAATAAAGGGACTAAGCCGAAAAGAAAATGAATGAATGGCTCTTTTTGGATTCTCGGAAGCTATAGAAATAAAAAATGTAAAACAGGAAATACGTTGAGACCATTGTGTTTGTTTACATCCCTCAAAATGGTCTATAAGACAAATAAATAAATAAATGAATATCCAGCTGTAAAGGTTTTTTTTTTCAATATTATCAGCTAACAGTTTCAGCACTAAATCATCCCTTACAAAAAAGTAACCATGGTTTTATACAAATAAATCAAGCCACAGTAACAATGGTGTTTAGTTAAACCATGGTAACCACAAGGTTTCGTAAATAGACCTAACAAAAGTTACTATTTGCAGGGAAAAGCATATCTGC
The DNA here is from genome assembly GCA_903798195.1 of Danio kyathit. Classification (NCBI taxonomy): domain Eukaryota; kingdom Metazoa; phylum Chordata; class Actinopteri; order Cypriniformes; family Danionidae; genus Danio; species Danio kyathit. The sequence goes on from LR812533.1 coordinate 37,925,313, forward strand.
TTTTTAAGCTTTACCTTTTAGATGTTTAGACAAGCAATTTTTTTTTTATTTTCTGTTTACAAACAGCTTGGGTGATCATGGTGACAATAACCCATTGAAAAAAACTTTAAGACCAAGCAGAATCCTCTGTTGGCTGTCGCTTCGGTGTGACTTCAGCTAATTAATTTTGGCCAGTACAAACAAATATTTTTTATTAGTCCAACATCCAGCTGTACAAGAAAACATACAATCGGACGTAGGAGAAGTCGCTACTGTATTGCTGAGAAAACATTTTACAAGTAACTTTTATTTTAAATCTTGGACCTTATTCTTGAAACAAAAAATACCAATAAAAAGCTGTGAAGCACCAAAAGCGGCCCGTTTTAAAATGAATTTGAATACTATTTTGGCTAAAATAGTCAAAAAGTGTGGTTATGATGACCATTCAACTAGCTAACTCAGAATAGTGCTTAAAATGTCACAAAATTGCAGTATTTAAATTTCATAATTAAATAGAAAATGAGGCATGTAATTGCAAAAAGGTCCACTTTTTAAGAAAAAAAAAAATAACCTTTTGACCAAGATGGGCCTGAACACTTGTCTACACATCCTGGCAAATTAAGTTGTATCCTTTAGAGATGTGAGTAAATCAATTCACGAATATAAGAACATCTTTTAGTAAACAGACTCAAAATATTCGAGTCATAAGGATGAACCCCACTACCAGTGAATCACCCCTATTCAGATCAGCCTGTAACATTTTAAATAATTACATATTCTAAAGTCCAATCCCTTATTGGCTGTTTTAGCTCCTCCTAATCCACCGTTGGCCAATATGCGAACGTCTTTGCATTCGCATACGCCCACAATCTCAGTTCACTGTCCCCTCCTTGCCGACTCTCCCATTCGGAGAAAAGGACTGCAGTTTTTTTTATGAAAACAAAAAACAAAAACCGTAAAACCCGGATTATTTATCGGACGTTGACAATGAAGAACGCTTTCTCCCGTTATATATGCTGACTCTTCTCTAAACCCGGCCCACATTTCACGTGAGTGCACTTGTTTCTTACCGTCGCCTCTTCCCAAATTAGACACATTTTGTCATTGCGGCGAATGCGCTGATACATATGTTGAATAATTCATTGACATTTGTATTGGAAACACGCATCTTTGTGGCTTGACTGCTGAAATTAGCCCTGTTTTTTCTGTAAATGTTACCCTCGTCTGTTACGGTGTTTCAGTGTCCACCATCAGAGGATGTGAGGAAGTCTTAAAATATCTGCAGGATGTCGATTCCCCTTTATGTCATGGGGCTGTGCTTTAGGTCAGCGTGTTTGACAGTAACTGTGACTGTTTTCATCTTCCATTGTTTCACTTTGCATGCAGGATGAATGTCATTGCATTACGTATTATTTGCACTTTTATAGCTTTTGTGTCTTTAGGTTATGGCCAGTTCTGCTGTCTCTATATAGTTTTATATATTGTGTTTTATATATATATACACACACACAGTTGAAGTCAGAATTATTAGCCCCCCTGTTTATTTTTCCCCAATTTATGTTTAACGAAGAGAAGATTTTTTTCAACACATTTCTAAACATAATAGTTTTAATAACTCATTTCTAGTAACTGATCTCTTTTATCTTGACCATCATAACAGTAAATAATATTTGACTTGATATTTTTCAAGACACTTCTATACAGCTTAAAGTGACATTTTAATAACTTTTAATAAATAATTTTAATAGTGACTTTTAAATTAATATTTTAATAGGAAGCGTTACAGTATTATATTTGTGCATATACAGTACATTAGATTAGTCAATACTGAAGCCAAATCTGGAGCTTATTAAACAAAATAACTTGCGATAACGGTCCGAAACCTAGTACACCCAAATTTATATGTTATAGAAAAATATTAAATACAAATTTAAAAAAGAGGAAAAATCAAGTAAAGCAAAAAAATGAAAAAAAAAATAGTGAAAATTTTGTAGGTGGTAATTAATTTTTTGCAATATTTAGCTTGAATTTAATTGTATTCTTTCAATTTCTAAATATGTTTGGTGACTAAAATATTATTTTAATAAATATATCTGTTTAATGTATCTGTTTTGTTAAAATGCATTAAAATAAAATGCCTATATTCACTGAGAAATGGATAAAAATGTTCATTTTCAAAATGTGATGTACTCCATTATCCTGAGCACTGTATAAATAAGCAAACTATATAATATATATTATTTAGTGTGTCTATATAGTTTTATGGTGTTGTCCATAAAACTATAAAACTAAAAACCATAAAACTGGTGATAGATCATCTAAATTATATATTGAGACTATTTTATTTTCTGGACAACATAAATTTAAGTGGTCCAAAACATTAAAACTGATTTTTGATTTTAATAAAAGCATCTGTCATCAAAAAATGCACATAAACTATGATGGAAACACTTTTACAGAACAAATTCCAGTATGCTCATTAAAAAAACTGATGTGGATTGATGTGGCTGACCACATTGTAAGACATCTGTAAAGTTGTTTTGGTCATTCTAAAATGCCTTAACCATTTCAGTATTAGTGTTATTATGTTAATAAATATTACCTCCTGAACTGTCAAGAGCGTCTGTGCTCCGCCTCTCATGCCTTCAAACACCACCACACTTTTATTGTGTCATGGCATTTGTCTTCTGAGGTCATTTATTAAATGAAGAAAAGATTCATGTAGCTTCTCCTACTGCCGCAAATTTCATTTTTACTATTGATATTTGCCGCCAGTTTATCAGGAAGTGACGATTTTGTTCTCATTGGATGAATATGCTGTTTTATTCGCACGTCTTTTATGCGATATTCCAGTTTTGTGCATAAATTTAATTAGCATTTCTGAATGGAAACATAGTTACTGACTTCTGCTGTCTTTATTAGTTTCAAAAACACAGATTTCTTTACATTTTAACATGGTATCTTTGCATATCTTTTCTGCAGGAGATACTGTTGTCCTAAAAAACAAAACAAAATAAAAACTTAATAAAAAATCTTATACAGTATATACCGTTGGAACGGTCTAACAGAAAATTTTGGCGGTTTTAAAACTTTTACTTTTCCAAACCGCGGTATACCTTGAAAACATCCCATGTCTATCTGTTATATAAAAATGATGGTTTATTTATCATTTTTGCTAAATAATCATCTGACAACAAAGAAATAATGCATTTGACTATTTTAATAGTAATATTGTCATGATCTCTAAGGCTAAATAATTGAATACACTTGTTGAATCTTGTTTGCGTTACCTCAATTGATGTTTTTTTTTTAATCATGATTAATAGCAGAACTTGTGCAGAAAGCTACTTGATCCATCAATCTGTACAGATAATTCCACCAATGAGTGAGTGGCAGTGAGCAAAGCACGATGAAACAAATCTTTAGCTCCGCCGACTCCTACAGTATGAAGGACCACAGTTTATGTTAAGTCCATCTCATAATACTGAATACTTTTGTATAAATACAGATTTTTCAAAATATGTTGATGCAACCAACAATTTAAAATAACATTTTGTTTAAATGAATTTACATTTCTCAACTGTTGTTAATTCGATGTGTCATTTGCAATGCTTCATGTACTTTCCATTAAGTACACAGTCTACTACTTTAGACATTTTTGCCCAATTTTCATATGTTACTTTGCTTTAAATCAACGTTTGTAATGTTGTCTTCTTGTTGCTGGTTTGGTTCATGGCTTACAATGCTTTTACTTGAATTATTCTTAATATCCCTATGTGACAAATGAATGGGAGCATATTTCCAGAACCAACAACAAAAAAAAAGTCATTATATATTTATATTAATAAAGTTCTCAAAAATAATTCCGAAGCATTTAATCCAGCGTTTAATACACATTATCCACAGATGCTACTAAAAAGTCAGTGCAGCATGACTGTACATCCAAATGTCTCTGCATCATTTGTGTTCCCTCAAAAGTCTCCCTTTAATGGCTTTTTTCAACCAATTTCCTCCATCATGCACTGCTGCTCATGCGTGACATACATTTCACTAGAGAAACAGACAAAATTTAAGGCATTTTCAGTGTTGCATGCTTCAGTTCTTTTATGTTTTTTTCAGTTTGTCAGTGTGGGTAAATGACATTTTAAATGTATTCAATTTGGTATGAAAGCAATGGAAGACATAATTAGAGTTGTTTTAAAAATGACAGGTTTGTTAATGAGAGAGGCGGTGTAATTATGCTGTGTTAATGCATGCTGTGTCTAAAATTATCGACCATTTAATGTAAACTACTGTACCTGAAAACAATTTACCGCTTTTATATATTTCTCATTTTGTCTAGGGGTTTATAGATTTTTAGTCTGTATAAGCTCTGATGACACCAAGGAGGATGGCTATAGTCATAACAATGAAGATATGGTTATAAAAATAAGTTCCAAATATAAAAGAGCAGATTTTACTGACAACAAAAGCTATAGCAACACAAAGAAACTATATATTTTTTTCCATCTGATTACCAAAAGAGGCATTCATGGCCAAATCAGAATCGATCCTGTTTTAAAGAGTTCAAACACTTAAAGTAACAGATGACAAACTGCACTGTGAACTGATAATAAATGGTATTGGTATGGTATTGTCCAGCGGTATGAATGCTAATGGTGCTTTTCCAATTTACATAGCCACTTATGTACACCTTACTAGTACCAGGTTGGACCCCCTTTTGCCTTCAGAACTGCCTTAATCCTTTTGGTCCAAATTGACATGAAAGCATCACACAGTTTCTGCAGATTTGTTGGCTGCACATCCATGATGCGAATCTCTCGTTCCACCACATACCAAAGGTGCTCTATTGGATTGAGATCGGCTGACTGTGGAGGCCATTTGTGTACAGTGAACTCATTGTCATGTTCAAGAAGCCAGTCTGAGATGATTTGTGCTTTATGACATGGTGCTCACTGGAAATTTTCTCTTTTTTGCACTATTCTCTGTAAACCCTAGAGTTGGTTGTGCGTGAAAATTCCAGTAGATCAGCTTCTGAAATAATCAGACCAGCTTGTCTGACACCAACAACTATGCCACGTTTAAAGTCACTTTAGTTACCTTTCTTCCCCATTCTGATGCTCGGTTTGAACTGCAGCAGATTGTCTTGACCATGTCTACATGCCTAAAGTTGCTGCAATGTGATTGACTGATTAGAAATTTGCGTTAACGAGCAGTTGGACAGGTACCTAATAAAGTGGCCAGTAAGTGTAAATGCTTAATATGGCCTGCTTTTGAGATTTTGTTTCCACAGTGTACAGTATCTAGTATTTGGTATTTTTTTAGTACTACCTCAGGTGAGATTTCATGACAGCTGCACCGTACTAAACCGATAATAACGTGATGTGTAAACAGTGCAGATCACCAATTGGCCATAGAGAATCATCACTAACTGCGTCATTGATATTGATACCAAATCTGCTTTAATTGATTTATTTTAAGTGATTAGTAGATGAGCTGCAGTTGTTCGTCTTGTTGGTACGTGAGGAGTGGATCCGGTGATCCGGAACGACAGGGCAACTATATAAATATGTCTGTAATTCTTTGAAGCAGTACAGTTGAAAAGCAAACCAAGCCAAAGTAAAGTGAGCTGAGTCCTGCCGAAACATGTCTCACACTTGAAAAGTGGCTTAAAAGTTAGCATGCTAGTTGTCATTCTTGGTAAGAATGAGCTTTCTGATTGTTCACTACACAATCTTCATATTAGTTAAATGGATTTGGAGCACATGATATAATAAATCCTTTCAAAAATGGGAAGAAATGGCACATGGAAACATTTAAAATCTTACTTAAAGGTTCAATAGGACATCTGGGAAAATGCTAACTTTAGCCTGAAAGCATTGAAAATGCAAATCCCTGGCTGGCGTTGTTCATTGGTCAGACATCGGCCAGATTGGTCAGATACATCGCATTTTAGGTTGACATAGTTAAATTTGCATATAGCGTGAAATTGGAATCATATCCTTTTAGCAGAGATGCATTTATTTGGCCAAATGTAAATGGAATCCGTTTTCACAAATCAGAGAGCTATCCCAAATAAGAAAATGCATGAAGTAAACAGGCCCTTTAAATTCATGTGAAATCAAAATTTACAATGTTTATTTTGCTAGCGCACATTATTATTCTTTAGGTGAATAATTAGTCCGTGCAAGTTCATTTACTGCAAAAGTTTTTGTTGTTTTGGTAACACGCATCATGATTTTGCCAAGTGATTTTGCGATCTAGCCTTTGTAGATTGCTGGAAAACATTCACTATCACACAAACTACAATTCTTCCACTGAACTGCATTACATTTACCATCAGGCACCACACACTCACGCTGAGTCTTGTTCACTTGTAACTCTCTAGCCTTGCCGTGCTTTTCGATCCTTGCCTTGTTTATTGTTTATGCTGTTTGCCACCTGCAATGACCTGCGTGCCTGTGACCACGACTAAGCTTTTGGATTACTCTCATGATACCATTTCCTCCTGTTTTGACCATTGCCTGCCTGACTGAGTTAAATAAACTGCATTTGGACCCTCACCTCTGTTGTACCCTGACTCCCTTGTTACAAATAGTTAGATAACAATCATGTAGAAGTGCATAAACCTTACCGTAAGCCTAAATTTAACATAAACTGTAAACGTATCCCTTAATTCTGATTGGCTGATTGGAATGTTGTTCCAGGATCAACATAGATGTTAACCAAGTTGGCGTTTGGTAATCTTCAATCAAAGTCTAACTATTTCTTCTCTGTTGCCATCAGTTTGATGGCTTTATCTACCATATTTTTAACCACACTACTCTTACCATTAGTTTCTATCAGAGAATGATGCACAAAAACAAAGCCCCGCCCCAACTCAATAGTCCTATTTCAGTTGGAAGTACATCAACATACTGAAATAAAAGTCTCATCTTCTGCTTCACGTGAACTATAAGGTGTTGAGTTACAAATTCTGATTCCAAATTCCAATTTAAACCATGGATACCATGGAAACCATGGAGAGTAGAGACATCAGAAACCCACTAACAATATGCTTGTTTTACATTCTCTTTTGCTACAAAGTATGATTCTGGTCAAACAAAGTAGGAACCGCAGTCTTGAGAATGTTTCACCAGCAGCCTGTCTGCTCGATATAGCAGCTGTTGCCCGCTTTGGCACGGTAAATGCTCAGCTGTTTCCTTCAGTGTCTTCATCTGTTGGAGAAGAGGGATGAAAGTATGATCCTTACTTCAACATTTTTAAATTATGCAATCGAACCGCATAATCACAGACATGTACAAATGTTTTACTGCAATGCTGTGAGTCTGCTTCGAGTAGGATGTTAATGCATATTCTTTGACCTTTTGTTTTCTGCTTTAAAAATGCTGCAGATTTTTAGCACAGATATTGAGATGCACTGTATCTAGGCTTATTCACTACTGGTGGTGGTTACGAGTGTTGGTGGCAAAGAAATCAGCCATGGTTGATTGTGCATAATATCCAACCAGAAGAAAAGCAAGTCAGCATTCTGTCCTGTCATGTTTAGGGTTTGGTGTTGGCCTTGTGCATGCTGGACAGATGCTGTCAGGTTGATGTTAAGTAAAGCAGACATAGAGACTGACAGCGGCCCGTTGCAGGTGAATCATTGTGTAGGAATCGCATCTTCATGTGAATGACGTGTGAGTTTATTCTGCAGTCCTGCCATCAGGTTGACAGGGTGCTGGGCGGTGCCTGGTGGTCTGGAATATTTTGACCTTGCAGTAATGTGCAGTTTGTGTATCTGTGTGTGTGTGTGTGTGTGTGTGTGTGTAGAATTCAACTTGTTACGCACAAGTGCACTCATGCATCACAATGAATCCAATCGTGCTGACTAGATTTGTCTTGGTGGTGTGAGATTGATTTATTGTCTCTCTGTTCTTTCTTCATTCTTTCTCCTCCTCTTTTACCCTGTGTAGTTAAAGTAATAATACAATTAAGACTTTATTTCTGTAGGCATTAAGAATGTGTTTTTAGATTGACCGTAGGGCTGCACGAAAAATCTGATATTGCGATATTTTCTGCGATATATATTGTGATACGGATACAGTTTCACCAAATAGTTTGAAGAGTTTAATTTAAGTTTTTTTTTTTTTTTTTTGGAGAGTCGTATTTAGGTACAGACATTGAATAATTACAATGCAACAAAAAAAAATGTTTTTCTTACTTGGAGTTTTTGTCTCATTTCCAAATAATTAAAAACTCTTAAATTAAGTAACGTATTAGTTTTTACTTTCAGAAGTACTAAGTCAAAATTACATTAAACTTAAAACAAGTAAAATAATCTGCCAATGGGTTAAGTAAGATAATCTAAAATGTTTTTGCTTTGACATTTGGATTTTTGGTCTAGAAACAAGATACCTTTTCAGTTTGCTATTGGTTGATTTGGTGGCGTCAGGGCTTTAAAACAGACAGAAGCGGACTTCTCGTGATCCCTCATTCCTCCACGCCACCACAGTTTTTGACGGCTTAATTGTTGTGTTCTCCTTTATGCTTTCTTTTGATGTTTGTTTGGAGTGGGAAGTTCCAACCTGCTTTAGGTTTGTTTGGTTGTTATTATTATGTTGTTGGGCTCCCCATCTCTTGTCATTTTGGATTGTTTTGCTGGTTATGTTATGTAATAAATAATTTAGCTGGAGCACTTTAGGCGGTGTTTATTTATGTTATGTTGTCCTTGGTTCACGAGTCGTATTTAAATTAGGGACCGTAACAGTGTGTGAATGAGAGTGTATGGGTGTTTCCCAGTGATGGGTTGCAGCTGAAAGGGCATCCGCTGCGTAAAACATATGCTGGATAAGTTGGCGATTCATTCCACTGTGGCAACCCCTAATTATGAAAGGGACTAAGCTGAAAAGAAAATGAATGAATGAATGAATGAATTCAGACTCAATATTGCATAAACTGCAATGTGACTATTGCGAGTGTGCACTAAGGTTGGGTCGATAGACGATGCTATCTTCCATCGCCGATGGCCGATAGACATCACGATGCTGAGCCGGCATCGCGATCCTCCACCCCGCCCCCATCGCAGTAGCAACCCGCTTGCAAAAATTAAACACTTAGGCCCTGTTTACACTAATACGTCTTAGTTTTAAAATGGCATTTTAGAACGAAAACGATCCACATCCACACTGGCATTTCATATAGCATTTCTGAAAAGATCTCCTTCCACACTATACTGTTGAAAATGCACATCACATCACCACACACACACACACTGTAAAGCTGCAGAGAGCAGTGCATGTCAGACAGTTTATTAAGGATGTACCGCTCGATCGTGTCTCACTATAGTTGTTAAACGAGATATTTAATTAATCTTGTCTCCATCTAACTCTTCAGTCTTTTGAATTTATCAGGGAACGTGCCAAAGCGTCAGTACACTGCTTCAATCTTTCGCTTTCATGCTTGTACTAATTAATTTTAGCGAAAACCTCAGACACTGTTGATTGGATCCTGTTGGTTGTGCACCTTTTGACCAACCAAATTTTCAACGCCATTATAACAACACAAATCACTCTGCCTATTCATGCCAGAGTCCCGCGGAAAAAGTGATTGACAGGTGGTAATTTGTGTTTATAATCATATTAAATAATGTTTAATGAATGGTTGGTGTATTTTCATGTTTGTTTGGACATCACTTACTGAGGCGGTAACTTTCCAGAAGATACACTTTTGTATTTTAAAGGTCCATATTGATACCTTAAAGTTACATTCTAGTAAGTTAACAGTACATTAGTATACCTTTTCAATTTGTAGGTACTAATATACTGTACCTTTAAGGTAACGGTGTGAACCCTTTATGTACAAAGGTATACCTTTTCAAAGGCCAGTGATGTATTTGCTTTCATAATTTCAACAAATAATATATTCAGTTGTAAATTGTGATTTATAAAAATGCTGTTTAGAGTTGTAAATATATAACCACTATTAATAATATATTATTATTATTATTATTATTATTATTATTATTATTATTATTATTATTATTATTATTATTATTATTATTAATATAAGCACTAATAAGCAAATGATTTAATTTCATCATATTTAATTCATTGTGCAATATCCTAATTTTACAGCTAAAGGTGTGAATTTAGTTATAACAAAAATTATATCACATTTAATGAATCATGCAGTATCCTTTCACAAATGTCCCGTTTAGCAGAAGTGTAAAAATTCTTATTTTAAAAAATAAAAATAAATACATTTCCTATTTAATAGATCATTCTATAATCTGTTACAAATATCCAAATTAGTTAATTGAGAAGTGTAATTAAAAGTAAAATTACAACACAAATGTACATAAAATTGCATTAAAAACTTAACATTGGTAAATACAAAATGTATAAAGATATATAATTAATGGATTCAATTGTGTATATTTATAAAGAAAAATCTGACCAATATTTTATTTTATTTTGACCAATAAATCTGACCACGAGATACTTCTGATTGATTCTCTGTAAAAAATCTTGGGTTCTGTACAATTGATTAGTGTTGGGATAACCTTAAGGAATGAATTTAGCTTAGTTTTTTAACAAATTTAAGTGGATTGAACATAAAACAATTAAGTTGTCCAATAAAAATTAAGAATTGTGTTGATTTTAAATAAGCAGTTTGAACAGACAGCAAACATCAGTTTAGAAGGACAAACTCATAGTGTGACTTGTGACAACTGTTGTAAAGAATGTGGCATAACCAACTGAAGTTGCCTCTTATGCCATTTAGCATACAAAAGACTAATGACTTCATTTTCATCATTATGCCTGTCAAAATGAAACAGATGAGGCAGTAATGAGACAGTATGGTGTTGACGAATCATTGGGTAAATGATATGGAGTAACTGATAAAAATGAATGGACAGATTCATCCATCTGGTTTAAAAGACGCAGAATTCTGTATGGCACAGCAGACAAGGCTTTCATTGAGCACAACGGTAGCCAAGTATCTCCTGATGGATTTGGCATCTGGGCTTCCACAGCTGGCCAGCCATGTTCCTTCAGGATCAGATGTTTTAAAACACTCATTTGTGATGAGATTCCCTCTCGGTTATTTATGAATGAAGATCAGGGTTGATGTTATCAAGCTCCACTAATCCAGCATTGGCTATTGGTACTTTTTATGATGGTAGAACCAAGAGTCATGTGCTGATGGTCACATTGTCACAAGAAGTGAATTGCATTGACTTTCTCTCTTCAAATAATGGTTTTGCAGTTGTACTTTATGTCAGAAGCTTTGCATATCAGTCTTTCTTAGTTAATGGAAAAAGTGCAAGTGCGTCTTTTCATATTTACTGCTTTAAGATTACCTTATGTAAAAAGATTTGTTTAGTTTAGACACCGTTCACTCATACTCATGTTTTGCATCGTCACTCAGATTTTATGGAGGTATGAAGCATCAAATTGATATAAGGAGCTCCAAAAATGACCATGTTTACAATTGGAACTGACATCGTCACCTTGGAATTATAAGGTTCTATCTGCGTTCTAAATGAATTTGAGACATTGAGCTTCAAAGTTTTTGCATTCCATATAGCAAACAATATGTATGTAACAGTTTTCTTTGATACATTAACATGACAGAGACCCTAAATGTACTCTAAATGTGAATTATCAAAGTTCTCTTACATTTGCAAATTGGAGTAAAAAACTACGGTAAATGCAGACAGAACCTTCTAATTCTGAAAAGTCATTTTTCACTTGGCAGATCATTCATTGAAGCATCACTTTTCAAGAAATACAATAAAAAAATATATAATTTGGTGTTGTAAAAATATGTTGATGCTTGAGAAAGTTAAATGTTTGCTTTCTGTAACATTTATTTCATGTTTTAGGATGAATATTTTTTCTTGTTCAAATTAAGCATACAAGGCTGTGTTAAATATTTTGTCCAGTGCAGCTGGTAATTTTATCTAAATAATATGGTTTAATGTTTATAAAATTTATGCTTTATATGAATTATTAAATTATATTTATTGAATTATATGCCCCATGAATTAAATTAAGTATTTGCCCTTCAAGGCATAATATCAAATGTAAAGACTTTAAAAGAAAACATACAATGAGCAAATGAGTTTAATAAACACTGGAAATGTTTCACTGACTATATATATACACAAATAAAAATATTTCACATTTAATATAGAATTTTGTTTTGTATTTGTTTCTTTTTCAACAATGTAAAATTGAACATTTCATCTCCATGTCAAATATGATTCTAAATCCTCACATTTACACACATCTCAATTTTGTGTGGTGCGGCATTATTACGTCGACTCGATTTTGTGTGATTTTGTCTTTCTGGTCTTTCCCGCTGTCAATGGAGCAGTCTGGCGAAATGACAAAGAAAGCTAATCCTGATAAGTCCTTGTGTGTGCATTAAAAATTCTGATTGGCTCACAGGAAGGACCTTATAGAGCCAAGCTAGAGTTCGACTTTGTAGATAAACTGTTTTTGTTTTTTTTAAATAAAAAGTCTTAAAATGTAAAAAACTTATACAAAAACATCACACAATGTAAATAAGTTGTCATTTAATAAGAATATGTTAATAACTCAATTTTGACAAAATGTCAGATAGAACCTTATAATTCTAAGGTGACGATATGTTTTCATCAATCCAGTCACAAGTGGGCAACAATAAAAACATGGGCTCATTGGGAAAATGTACCCCGGGATACATTTCTGAGAACTGAAAAATATATGTTTCTGAGTACATAATTGCTGTATTTTGTGTGTAAACGAACACTACACATATGAGAAAATGTGCCACAGTAATGCATTTCAGATTGTCAAAAGTGTACATGGTGTAAACGGTGAAAAACTTCAAGAACACAGTACATTTTTCTTGGTTCTCAAAAATGTAGCCCTGGGCACATACTTCCAATGAGCCTAGGTTAATAAAAAAGGTGTAAACTGGGTCTGAAACATTTTCAGCTTGTCAGATTTTGACCACTTCCAAAGGTAATCGAAAAAAAAAACATTCGAAATGTATTGCATTCATTGAACTCAGATTGTATTAGTCTATTTTTACACTAAATTGGACTTAAAATCATGTAGTGTGAACTAGAGATTGTTTGCAAATGGAACTGATCCAGGTTTTTCTTAACTCAAGCAGTTGGGTTGCAGAGCATGAATCATATGGGTAATGTTTGAGCCCTGTTTTGACCTGTATTGACAGGCATTGTCACTGTAGTGTATAAAATAGGTCTGCTTCCAAATGAACTTTGACTGTAATATGAACACAACGCACAATACAATATACAAACCAACAAAACAAGACATTATATCACAAGATATGAGCGTAAAACATGCTCAAGCATACTGTACAGATGCTTACAAACACATACAGTACAGTTGTCAACATTTAAAGTGGATCACACCATTCAAAGTTGGCCTGAAACTATTGAACAACACATATTCTTGTCATGTCAATTTTAAATAACTTTTTTGATCCACCTCAAATGTTGACTACTGTCCAATGTGTTTCCAAGCAGAAGATCTTTATTTGTGTGCAGCAAAGAAAATTCTTGCACTGTATTTACACTTTTACACATCTTATAAGTCCTTCATCTTGAGTTTTCAAAATTTTAATGAAAAAATTGCATCACATGTAAACAGGCGCATTTAGCACATCATAAGCACAGCTGGTTCCCAGTCATGTGCTTAGAACAAACTTCTTAATGCAGTGGAATTGTTACACAGTCCCAAATGTTCAACTCTTGGCCTTGATTTTAGACCTTACAGACAGACTGATATACAGAACAATAACAGTAAGTAATAGGGGTGTAATGGATCACAAATCTCACGGTTCAGATCACATTATGGTTTTTTTAATCACAGATCGGACTATTTTTCTGATCAGCCAAAAAGAGGAGGAGACAAATGTAATTTGCTTTCCATTTATTACAAAAACAGTACTGCAAGAAACTTTTGGTTTCATAAAATAAAATGAAGAAATATTGACCTGAATAAATTTTATTTTTAAATATTCAGTATTGTGAAAAATTGATGATGACGCTAAATGTATAAATCGAACATTATCATTTGTATAACCCATATTTTTTTTTAGTCTCATTTTCAAAAAATGATTCCGTTATTCACTCATAAAACTTCATGTTTCATTGCTAGATGGATCATTTTTGAAAAATTATTCAGTGGCATATTTTTGATGGCTGGTTGTTGCCACCTTTTGGTTAAATAATGTAATTGCTGCCTACAACTTTCATTTTTGAGCACATGGCTGTGATTTTAATCCATAAACATCAGTGGTTTATTCTAAACTATAAACTGATATCCCAGTACTGCTGTGTTATTTAACTGCTTGTAACTTCATAACTAACTCAAAAGACTAAAGACTAAATCTCTTTATTGAGATTTGCGTTTTTCATACACAGATTTGAATGCAGCAATTCGAAGGATTAATAAACGTATGCAAATCACCATCATTTATAATTTATGTTGCGTGAGTGTTGAGATCCCGATATTTTAATGATTAATCGTGCAGCTTACACTAGGGATGCAACGATTAACCGGTAATCGTAAAGGCTTCTCCACACCGTGTTTCTGCACAGAACAAAACTGCAGCAACCAAACAAAGGTATGCCAACTGTGCGCTAGTTTGTACATCGAGACCAATAACCATGCACACTGGATTAACTATGAATAAGGTTACTAACTAAGGCAAACTCGTGTAAATTGGTTAAAAGCTCACGCTTTTCGGTCGCACCTAGTTGAGATAACAGGGAGGGAGATGTGTGACTGCGAGAACTGCTAACGGCTGAAGTTTGGGGAAGAAGCAATGAAAAGTACACAGGTTTGCAAACCCACTTTTAAGTTACAAATAATGGCGCCGATGAGAGCATATTAATCTGAGAGAATGTTAATCCCCCAGCCGAGATCAATCGAGTGATTTCGGAGAGTGCTGGAAAACTCGGAGCGGATCAGCTGTTTTATTAGCCCGAATCTCGACGCCTTGCATTCACTGTGTGTTCAGTACGCTAAATGTAAAATCTAACACAGTATAGTCAAAGACTATATAATAGGGACTTTGGTTTATGTATAAAAACAATAGTGCAAAATGTATATTTCTTACTCCAATGCTTCATTTTTGCTTGACGTAAACCATACATTTATTTGTCAATGTAACAGTTGGACTTTTTATACCAGATAACTCTCATTTAAGCACATTCAAGGCAGCATGATAAAGAGAAATGTAATACATTGTTAGTATTATTGTCATCATAGTCATCATTAATATTTTATAAATATCAGACATTAATTTTGGAATTATTGCACAAATATCAATAAGTCATAATAGAATTAGTTAGTTTCTGTTTTTTTGTTAGTCCTGATTGATGTTGTTTTCAAATACAATAAATCTGTTAATAATATACAATATGCAGTGGTGCTCATTCATTTTTGGTGAGTGCTCCTACATTTTTTCTGGTGCTCCTAAATGTTTGAAGTTGGGAGCACCAGTGCTACCAAGTAAAAAAAGTTAATTTCGAGCCTTGCATTAGACAATTACTTTTTTTATCTTTCTCATTTTTATTTATTTACTCATTGTTCTGTCTTTTATTTACAGTGTAAAAATTATTTATGTTTAAATGTCAAAAATGTCACTTATTTTTAAGCACAAAGAGAAAAATTGGACTATTGTTTGTTTTTAATATTGATATGTATTGTGCTGTATTATTTGGTTACTGAGCAGCAATAAACAACACTTAAAAATATAAGGAGTTTTCATGTGATTGTCTATACTAGTCATGTTTTGAAATTAATAAATGCATAATAATCGTAATAACCGTGAAACCGTGATTATTTCTTAGACTATAATCGTACAACCAAAATCTATAATCGTTGCATCCCTAGCTTACACTGAATGCATTAATGCAGGCTAAACAAGTAGTGACAGAAAACACCTTTAACCTAAGAAACCATTATCATTATATTTTACAAGTAAGCATAAATGCTTTTATACATGTAATTTGAATGACGTGAGAGGCAATCTCTCTGAAATCAATCCAAATTTAGGATTAATCTACCAGTAAAAAAATTATATTAACCTGCGGGTCACGTGTGTTACGAACCGTGGGTTGTGATCCATATGAATCTCGGATCAACCATGATCCATCCATTACACCCCTAGTAAGTAAGATCATGCAATACTACAAATCTGTGTTTGTTCATTATGCATGGATAGTCAGACCGGGTGTGGATGCAGTGTCAGGAAATCATTTTTTTTTTTTCTCAGCTTGTCCAGCCCACGTCTGCAGTTAAAGCTAGACATATAAGGATGAAGAAGCATGAACGCATCACTTCTGTTAGAGCTCTGTGACTCATGGCATCTCCCCAGCCCCAACACTAAATGCTGCTTACACAACTCTCAGCATGCAAGATCAGCCTACTTATATGAATTGAATCCATACAGCTGCTTCCTTTGAGTCTACAGATTTCAATTTCTGTACTAAAAGCGCACTTTGGTGACCTAGTGTCGCGAGTCTTTTATAATTATTATTATTAT
Source organism: Danio kyathit (assembly GCA_903798195.1). Lineage (NCBI taxonomy): Eukaryota > Metazoa > Chordata > Actinopteri > Cypriniformes > Danionidae > Danio > Danio kyathit. Next base: position 37,941,852 of record LR812533.1, read on the forward strand.
TATTTTTTTTCAACCCTGAGGTGAATTGCTTACTGCCAGCTGCTTACAATATCCTGCAATTAGTCACAGGTAATGGAAAGAGTCACATGCTGTCTTGCTGAGCTGTTAGCTAGTGTTGACTAATTGCAAGAAAGTGAAATTTATGGAAATGAATGATGCAGGCTGCTTGGCTCTATTGTCCTGAATGGGCAGTCTATTATATTGGTAAGATGTAGGTGGCAGAGGAGGGTGGGCAGTTTCTGTCCCAGGCAGATTAGACCAGACTGATTTTTTTTTTCATTTCTGAATGTAAGCCAGCGTTACAATCCGATTAAATGCCATCCCTGCAGAGAAAAGGTCTCCAAATGGCGCATTAAGAAAAGAATTATGTTAAAGACCCTTAAAACCTTGTGCGCTTAACCTACTGTATTATAATAATATTGTATTTCTCTGTAAATACTTTAATTGTGTTAGGAATATTATTCTTTTTTAATTTTAGCATGTGGAAACTGTTTTATGTTTAACTTACTGTATATATTTTATTTCATAGTTTTTTTGTCCTATGCATCCTAAAATTACGGCTGCACAAAATATTGTTTCAGCATCAACATCACAATGTGATCATTCGATGCTATCTCATGACAATTCGTAACTTTTTGATTTAGTGGCTAACAGTCTTGGGGGTATCACATTACAAGTAAATAATATTACTTTTCTAAGTAACAAGTGAAGTAACGCATTACCTTAAAGAAATAAGCAATAACAGTGTTTTCTCTAGGATTTTTTCCAGCTGTGGTGGCAGGCCTTTTACACAGATTTTCCAACTGCGTTATTTCAATGACAAATGTCTTGAGCGCAGTATTACAAGTCAAGATCGCATTCATGTAATACGAGTATGCAAATCTCTTTGCTTGCCCACCAATCTCCTCTGTTCATGCACAAAACTTCTTGCACGCCCTCAAATATACGCTGCTCAAGCGCAGATTTTCTTGTGCGCTCTCAAATAAATGTTGCTGAAGTGCGATTTAGTGCTTTTTATGTAACGAGTATGTCTCCAACATTTATTAGATTTGCTAGGAATTTTTATGAATGTCTCTAATAGACCTACAGAAGGACATTGATCCATCCTGAAGTAAAGTGAAACTACCATAAACTCCAGCAAGATATAGTTATTTTATGCAGAACCATAGACCTTTATCTATAAATAAAGTATAATTATGGAAACTGTGTTCATCATAACTGAAAGCTATGTTGTTTGCTGGCTTCACGCATCACGCAGCCCTGTCAGTCAGCATGTAACCTTAAAAGGTTAAATAAATAATACACAGCACTACTGCAACTACAGAAAAGTTCGTTCTGTTATAATTCACTTACATTTTAATATGTTTAGGTGCGATTTTAATCCGCTATAAAAAAAACAGCAACAACTGAAGGTTTTGAATGAGAAGCTGTAATATAGCCATGGCGGGAATGAATTTTGGTGTGGCACCCCGCCATGGAGAAATTAATGTAGCGGAAACCATGAATAATATTTAATATTGATATTATTAATTAATTAATTAATTTCTATAATATTATTATATAATATTTTTTTTTATTAAAAAAAGGCTGAATTAAAAATAATGTAGTCATAATAATGTAGTGAACCCCCACTCAATGAGAGAATGTTGGAACAGATATAAACAAAGATGGCAGAATTCTGGAAATATTGTCGTTATTTTGAACGCATCAAAGAAAAGGAAATGGGGATTGTCTCAATGTACAGTGATAACTAAATTACATAACTAAAAACACAAAAACTACAAAAGTAAACACGTTGCTTTAAACTTTAATCTGTGTATATATGGCATTTTTAACTCTGGGGTCAGGAAGTTCTTTGAAGATTTGATGTGTTGTTTAAGGCCAGGTAAGAAAAATGTAACACAAAAGTAACGTAACACATTACTTACCATAAAAAGTAACTAAGTAACTTAGCTAGTTACTTTTTTTTGGAGTAACTCATTTATTCATTTTCTTTCGGCTTAGTCCCTTTATTCATCAGGGGTCGTCACAGTGGAATGTACCACCAACGTATCCAGCTTATGTTTTACACAGAGGACACCTTTCCAACCCAGTACTGGAAAACATCCATACACACTCATTCAAACACATACACTACGGCCAATTAAGTTTATTCAATTCATCTATAGCGCATGTCTTTGGACTGTGGGGGAAACTGGAGCACCCAGAGGAAACCCACGCGAACACGGGGACAACATGCAAACTCCACACAAAAATGCCAGCTGACCCAGCCAGGGCTCGAACCAGTGACCTTCTTGCTGTGAGGCAACAGTGCTAACCAATAAGCCACCATATTACCCTTGGGGAGTAACTCAATATTGTAATGCATTACTTTCAAAAGTAACTTTCCCTAACGCTGGTGGCTAATTTGTATGAATTTGTACGATCTCATTCATACAAATTAGTACGATTTGCTTATCCCCAATGATGGTTGGGTTTAGGGGTGGGGTTGGGTACCATGCCTCCTTTTAAAAATCGTACATTTTCGAATGACTGAACTCATTCATACGATTTAGCCAATAAACTGACAAGGCGTAAAATAATTACATTACTCCGGGAGATCAGGTTGGATTCTTCACAATAGGCACATCACAGGACATGCAATGTTGAGTTTGTATTATAATTCATCATTTGCATGTGTTTTTGATGCCCATGATTTTATAATGATTATAAGAAAATTGACCATTTGCGACTTTAACAACTATTAATTGTATCGAATTAATTTTATTTTTATTATTCGATTACTGTACCTGAATATTGTTAGACTCAGAAAACTATAAAATACTGTTTATTTCAGTTGTATCTTTTTCTTGATTGTATTTATAGAGTGTTTTTATTAGATTTTATGGAGATGTACAGATAACATCTGGTGAAATTGTATTCATATTGCAATATACAGTTGAGGTCAGAATTATTAGCCCTCTTGAATTATTAGCCTCCCTGTTTATTTTTTCCCCCAATTTCTATTTAACGGAGGGAAGATTTTTTTCAATACATTTTTAAACATAATAGTTTTAATAACTCATCTCTAATAACTGATTTATTTTATCTTTGCCATGATGACAGTAAATAATATTTTACTAGATATTTTTCAAGATACTTTTATTCAGCTTTAAGTGTCATTTAAAGGCTTAACTAGGTTAATTAGGTTAACTAGGCAGGTTAGGGTAATTAGGCAAGTTATTGTATAATGATGGTTTGTTCTGTAGACTATTGAAAAAAATATAGCTTAAAATGGGCTAATAATTTTGACCTTAAAATGTTTTTAAAAAAATTAAAAACTGCTTTTATTCTAGCCGAAATAAAACAAATAAGACTTTCTCCAGAAGAAAAAATATTATCAGACATACTGTGAAAATTTCCTTGCTCTGTTAAACATAATTTGGGAAATATAAAAAAATAAAAAATAAATATTGCAATGTTAGATTTTTCCAATATCGTGCAGCCCTATTTCAAATGATGAATACTACACATGAGTAGTAGCTTCCACAGATAGGGAGAGTCATTCAGCAGGAAATCATAAATCACTGGATGGTGAGATCAGTACTGTTTGCCATGAAAGGCACTCTAGAGCAATACTTATATTGGTCGTCATTGTTCTGAAGTTATCTGGGACATCTGAAGACGTGCAGTATGTGTGGCATACAGTATATGAACTCTGACTATACCACTAAAAGTAGGATATAGTCTATGTTCAGCATTCGTGCTACTGTTTTTAAGACTGTGTGAAAACATGTGCCAGCACACATTGTTATTCTTAGGTGAATAATTAATCCGTGCAAGATAATCCACTGAAAAAAAAGTTTTGTTAATCTTCAATCAAAGTCTGCCCATTTGCTTCGTTTGGAGTGGTGGTCCTTCTCTGTTGACGTCAGTTTGACTTCAGCTACAATATCTGTTACGTCCCGATTCACACGGGGCGTCAGCGTCAACTCTTGACGGAAATGGGGCTGACGCAATTGTCATAGAAGCATCAGCCAATGAAATTAGACTGCGATTGGCTACTGTCTGAGCTGGAGTATTTGCATAAAGCGATCTGATTGGCTGATGGATCCACAATTCAGTTTGGCAACGCTTGATGTTCCCCATTCAAAGTGAATGGGAAGCATTGGTGCTGACACACCATGTGAATCGGGCGTTAGGGCTACACAATTTATCGTTTTAGCATCAATATTGGAATGTATTCACCTGCAATAGTCACATTGCAGGATCTACAATGTTGAGTCGTGATTATAGAGCCACAGTTCAGAATAAGAGATTTGTGGAGTCCTTGCAGAATGGTAAACAAGAGTTCTGTGACTATGAACATATCAAGATAGTTTAAAGCATTCAGGCACAAGAAATTTTACCACTTTTTACTTTAATAAAATGCATTTTACAGTATTGAACTATTAATACAATAAAGTCTATGCCGTTTTATTGATTATTACATTTCTGTACATAAAGGGCCCTATCATACACCGGCGCAAGGCGCGACGCAATTGTTGTTTGCTAGTTTCAGCTCAACGCAAGAGTCATATCTGTGTAAAAAAGGAGGTGTATTGAGGCGCATTGCTGGCGCGTTGCTATTTTGAGAAACTAGAATAGACTGTTTAATAGACCAGATAAGAGGAGGTCTAAAGTCCAGGGCAGAGCACGTTAGTTGAGCGCCTCGCTTAAACATTGCTTAATACACACAGGATGTAGAGCAATACGCAAATATCTTTACAAATGAAAAAGAATTAAAGGATTAAAATATTACAAAAATTATTATTTTCTAGCCTACATAAATATAAAAACTACTGCCTTCATGCCTTCTTCATCTCGGGGGGCTTTTTCAGTTTATTCATGACAATTTGCTTTTGTATAATGTTATTATTATTAGCAGTATTATTTATTATATGCATATTTATATTTGTTTTATTAAAAACAAGCTTAGATTTGCTCACCTGTCAGCTTTTAAACCATTAGGGTTATAGCATGTGTATTTGGATATAACTTTTGTGACCACACTTCATTATTATTGTTCATTTATTCGTTTGCTGGAAATTAGAACTGAATTTAGAAATAGTTTTGAAAAAATTTTTTGCGCTTAACAAACGAAATTAATTATGTATAGGCTAATGGATCTCTGTGCGTATAATACGTTTTGAAAGTGAAAGTAAAGAATGAGAAGGCTTATTCTCTCATTCTTGCGCTTTAGATGCTCTGTTTAACTGTTTTCTCACTAGTGAAGTGTTCAGTTTTTCCACTTACAAAGTCCGCCATGTAAATAGCAAATGCGCTATGGCGCAATGCAACTGACTCTTAAAGGGAATAGGAGATGAGACTCTGATTAGTTTATTCTCAAAACACACCTATAACTCATTAGGAGAATAAGCTCAACCCTGTTAGACCATGCGCCGCAAAGCGTAATTTTTCATCCTTAAAATAGCAAAAGTGGATTCTGATACACCCTTAATGCTTTTGCGTCCTGCGCTTTGGACTTTGCGCCTAGATCGTTAAAATATTGGCCCAAAGTCTTTCCAAATAAAGATATTTAGGCCATCTGGTGAAATTGGATTCATATCACAATATATATCGCAAAAAGAAAGGTCCGCCCCCCTACTCGATATTCCCTTTGGTTGCACTTTAATTTAAGGTGACCTAGTAACACGTTCATTGCACTTGCTAAATTAAGTACAATGAATTGTGCATGATTACTTGTAACGAACCCTAAACCTAGTCCACATTGTAAACCCAGCCATATTTTAAGTACATGTAATTAATTAATATTACTCAGCAGTTAATATGTGTAATCTTAGAGTAAAGTGTAACCTTCCGTTTCATTTGGAAGTACTGTACATCAGCATACAAAAATAGGTCTCAGCAATTTACGATTCATGCAGACTTTAGGTTCGGATTGTGTGTGTGTTATGTTTTTTAAAGAAATATTTTTTATTTAGTGAGGATGCATTAAATGCAAAGTGACAAAAAAGATGATTTCCATTTCAAATAAAGGCTGTTCTTTTCAACAGATAATCCATTGTGCATCCATTGTGAGGGTGTGAATATACTGTATGCAGAGTGTGTTTTCAGAGGTAGCTTGAGTCTGATCCAGTCCATTCATGGTGGCTTTGGCTATGGGGGGTCATTAAGCTCATTAGCACAATGTGAGAAGGATTGGATGAGAGTATCTCATAATATTGCTTGTGGCCACGAGTTTAATATTTCACATGCTAACATTGTAACGCTAATGGTTTTGTAAATATTGCATGGGATTAATATTGCTAATTGAATTTTGTATGATTAGTGACTTAGGGTCTAATTTATAAATGTGGTGTACGCACAAAACGGGGATGGAAAGGAGCGCACAGCAAAAAATCTGGGATCTAAAAAAACTAACTGGACAGGAGAACGTGCACATATGTACTGTGAGTAAAGTTTAAGTAAACATATTTAACCTAAATATTGACTTAATTTAACTACTTCAGCTATAATTATTAATAAATACATTTACATTTATTCTGCCTTACATTCACTTGTAGGAAGGTTTATAAATGAGACCTTTCTCTTCAGATGAATACTTATTCATTCATTCATTTTCCTTCGGCTTTGTCCCTTATTTAATAGGGGTCACCACAGTGGAATGAACCACCAACTATTCCGGCATATGTTTTATGCAGTGGATGCCCTTTCAGCTGCAACCCAGTACTGAGATACACCCATTCACACACAAACACTGATACACTATCAACAATTTATTCATCCAATTCACTTATAGCACGTCTTTGGACTGTGGGGGAAACCAGAGCACCCAGAGGAAACCCAGGCAAACACGGGGTGAACATGCAAACTCCACAAATGAATGCCAACTAGTCCAGCTGGGACTCGAACCAGCAACCTTCTTGCTATGAGGCGATTGTGCTAAACACTGAGCCACCATATCACCCATTCAAATGAATAATGACTGACTTTTTATCCTGTTTTTATCCCCAGTAAATTTGAGGATTAGTTCACCCAAAAAATCTACATTCTCTCGTCATTTTCTGTTGCTCATCTAATGAGGATATTTATAATGAAGTTCAATTTGTAAGACAAGTTTGGAGCAAAAAATATAAAGTCTAAATGCATAAATCAATTATTTTGTGTGTTGTTTTTAAAGAGCCCCTATTATACATTAAATAGGGTCATATTTTGGTTGTAAGGGTCTCCAACAACAGTCTAATATGCATGCAAGGTATCATGGTAATTTATTTTTACCTAATTATCCCAGCGACTCCCATATGAATCGTTCAGCGATTCATTTGTTCCCAAACCCCTCCTTAGCGTGAAGCTAATCTGTGCTGATTGGACCGATGACAGCCTGTTGCGACTGGTCGACACTGACAGCGTTCAGCGCGAGACAGAGAGAAATGCCCAGCACAGCTTATCAACAATAAAGAAGTAGTCAGAGTGCATACATGCTTCATATTAGTGTAAGGCGTGGATTTTGACTGCCAGTGGGTGAATGTAAAAGATGATAAAGATGATGAACTTGAAAATACCGGCGATTAACGATTTTATTGAGAAAAAACTCTAAGAACTGGGGAGGAGATCGACACGAGTCTCCTAGCCCGTCACACTCTACCTGCTCTTTTTTTCACACACACACATTACCCTCCTCCTCAGAGGACACATCACCAAAATAAGTCCTTAACAGAAACATTCAAAAACAGAATGCATATTAAAGAAACAACTTGTCATTAGTTACTAACACTTTAGGACACAGTACCCGGTTCTCACTAGTGTTATCAGGGCCGACGCGTCCATAGAGATAGTGGGCAGCAGAATAGTGAGGGCGGCGTCCACAAATCTCCCGGTCCTCACTTTCATCTGCGACACCCACCTCTCCCTCCCGGTCCTCACTTTCATCCGCGACACCCCCCTCTCCCTCCCGGTCCTCACTTTCATCCGCGACAACCACCTCTCCCTCCCGGTCCTCACTTTCATCCGCGAACCGGTCAATCTTTTTTCACTTTCGGGTTAAGGGCGGCGTGATCACCGTTTGCTAGTTCAGCTAGTCATTTAGACACCTCACCCTGAACCTAACCCCCCTCCCGGTTTCCTGGATTTTCAGGGACAGATGTTGGCAGGTATGTGTGTGCAGTTAAGCATATTGCTCTATTCTTAACCATGACACACATTTAGTGTTAATCCACTCAGTGGCAAAAGCTGAACTATTTTGAAACTTGACTGCTGCAAGTGTGTAGGAACAGCTGACGATGGCCATAGCAACGACAAACGGCAGTGGAACGCAGGCTCACAAACGCATTTAAATCCATAAACAAAGGGGCATGCGTCGCGTTTTTAACCTGACTTTAGACGCCATATGATAATATAGTTAACCAGATACAGTACAAGCGATTACAAGCAACAAAACACAATTAAATACAAAATTTGCAAGCTAGAGAAAACAAGGAGGCAGCCTTTTTAATCGCACTTACTTACACTTGTGAAATGGAGGAAGAAACTGATCTATGATCCACTGATCCATGTACTGACATAGTCCCTTACATCAAAAGTCTTTTCTGATCCTTCCTTTAACAAACGTCCGATGAATTCTCAGTCGTAAGCGTGTAGATTGCTGAAGCACTTGAACAGCACAAGGCTGGGCTACAATGCTGAGGTATTTTTGCAAAAATAAACCTCAACCACTGACTCTTCACAGTTTCATCTTTGGGTAGAGAAAATAACACTAACTTTCCCTCACACTTTCAATAATATCCAGCTGAGCACAGCGTTGATTCAGTCGGCGTCTGCTACAGTGTGTCTAACCTCTTTTTCTTTGCTACTGTGCTAGTGGGCGGGGCCGCAGGTTTAAATTTTCCCGGGTTTGTGTGCTCAAGAAGTTCGTTATTTAAAAATATAGAAGCACGGCGATGATTGCGAGCTCTTTGGAGAAAGTGAAACCGCTCATGCTTTAGAAGGCCTCGTAAAACAACAACAGGACAGCAGTTTTATTTTCTTGGCTTTGAGGCTGTTCATCAAGATGACGACAAGGTTTGTTTGAGCTCGGATTGACCAAGGCTTGTTATTATATGTATATGAAGAGTTCAGATGCAAAACCCTCTAAATCCATCTGACCTCTTTTTTTGTAAATGAGCATTTTCTGTCAGGCTCCTATAATTAGGTTTAGAAGTTTTATTTTATATGTAATGAAAAGGTTATTAGCTCGTAAATAAAATACCTTTTTTTCAAAAATGTCACTTTAGACAATTTTTTTGTTTTTTAACAAGGTAGATTTTCTTTTGCGTTAAAATCAGCTAAACCCACTTTTGCTTTTTATGCAAAACCCTCTAAAATCACCCATTGGAACAAGACAGTGTAATTAGTTAAAAATCACTAAAGATGCAATTAGAAATTATTTTACCCAACATAAAACACATTACACAAACCACCTAAAATTAAAAATATATAAATCTGTCAAGTAAGTGGCGGTTCATTCCGCTGTGATAAACCAGGGAAAAAGCAGAAGGAAAATGAATGAATGAAATCTGTGAAGTAAGTGCATTAATCAATAACATTAAAACTGACATTAATTAAATCTTAACAATCTGTTGTCATTTCTAATTCAGATTTAATGCAAGTAGAGCAATGTAAACATTGCAAACATTGTAAACTAAGCTTAGTAGATTCAAATAATGTAGTGTAAAAACATTGTGAAACATCAATATCTGTGCACTGTCCATTAATATAAAAAGCTTATCAGACCTATAGGTATTATGAAGTAATACAAATAATCTATAGTTTTATACATTATATTTATCTTTTAAAAAAATAGCTTAAATTAGCAAATAAAACACAAGGTAAGCCTACTGGGCAAAAAGGGGATGGCCCTCAGACAATTTTAGAAGCTATCATTCATTCATTCTCACCATACTTAAGGTCTTGGTTTCTTGTTTATCCTCATAGCTTCTATATGAGATAAAAGAACGGCATCTTAACTGTCTTTCGTGAAACGCAGTTGCCGTTTAATGTATAGTAAATCGGACTCATTCAAAGTAGCGTCGCTGCTCAAAAACACATTATGAGTGCATGCTACACTTCCGACTGTACATTGTGTTTTCTTTTTCTTTTAATGCAGAGTTTTGAGGTAAGGGACGTTTTCATTTGCGCCTTCTGACGCTCGGGATATAGCGGCTTTTGCTGTCAAAGGCAAGTGGCGTTTTGCGGCTTTTGCCAACAAACTGTTATTTCTGAATGCGCTGACGCTGGGATTTAGATGATTAGAAGCAAATCTATTTGTTGATGGTGTACTACATGCCTAAAGCATTCACTTAATGTCAATATCTCGTTTTTGGCGGAAGTGGCGTTTAGCGGCTTTTGCATCTAAACTCTTTATATATTATAACGGTGTAATGTCTCGGCTATGTATTTAAAAATGATGCTTCCTTTGTTTTCATTCTCTTGGCTTGTGTACGCGCTAGTAACGTTTCTCTGTAAACCAATAGCGTTCATCTGCGCATCTAGCTCCGCCTTTTGGTACCCCTTTGTCGTGCTGGGTACCCTTTTTTGGTACCTTTTGACAGTGGAAATGACCATAAAAGTGTACCGAACCGTATCGTACCGTACCACTCAGTGGAAATAAGCCAATAGTATGACAGCATGGCCTTTGAAACACAAAAATTGGAGGTTTCTGATTTAAAATCTCCTTAAATTTAAATCAAAAACCTCAATATAACATCTAAATAACATTCACAGTCTGATTTCATTACTTTTCTACACTTGAACTGCTGAGCTTTAGTTTAAGACTGAGTCAGAGAAGGAGGGATGGATCTGTCTGTGATGATGTCAGTCTTCAGCTGCTCTCATTCAGGTTGTATGGTGAAGGGGGTGGGGCGGCAGAGCGAGGGAGGGGGGGCTGCGTTGGTGTTTCTTGGTTACAGGGCTTGGCTTCAATCCGCAGGAAACCAAACAATAAGCACTGCTTGAGAAAATCCACAACCCGTCTGCTTTTATTTTCACCACCGTGGATAATCTTTCATATGTTTTGTGCGTGTATACATAGGAATTAACACCCATGTGGAATAGCTAAACAATGGGATGAATACAATGAACAGCTGCAGATATCAACTATGGAAAATAAAACACACCAAAAAGGGACCACTTGAAATTCGACTTAATGGATTTGTTTATTTGAGTAAAATGTTTTATTCTATAAAGGTCTGATAACATTACTTCTGGGGCTGCACACTATATAGTTTCAGCATGAATATATGTGCATCCACAATAGTCATACTGCAGGATCTGCAATGTCGAACCAGTGTTATAATTGACCATTTGAAAACACTCATAATTTGTCATTGCAACATTTGACCATAAAGTTACCAAAACGTTTATTATTTATGTGTGTTTTAGGGTGTTTTTTAAAAATCAGTTTAAAATATTCAAGCTTAAGAAATTACATGAAAACTATAGTATTATGTGACATTTGAATATTAAATTTGTGTATCTGAATATTGCTAGACGTCCAGAAAATTATAACGCACTGCATTTTATTTGTACAGTATCATTGCTTTACTGTATTCCTCATTGTTTATGATTGGTTTATTATATTTTATGGAGTTGCTCTCCCATATAAAATCATTCCAATGTATCTAAAATTATGTATTCTTTCCAAATAGACCTATTCATTTCATCTGGTGAAATTATACTCAATATTGCAAACTATATATTGTAAAAATAAGAAATAAAATATTGCAATGTCAGTTTTATCATGTAGCCCTAATTTCTTCCAAGTTTCAAATAGAAATATTGTCATTACGAATCAGCTGTTTTGGAATTATTCACTTGGATTTGACCTATTAAAGGTCCCGTGAAGTGCTTTGAAATGTGCTTTTTTTTTTAAATTAAAAACCGAAACTGAAACATTATAGGGTGGAACATTAGGTAGCACTCCCTTTTATAAAAAAAGCTAATAGCATTTATACTGTATAATCACAGGTCAAGCACATCAAATGAAAAGCAAATGATCAGCGACTTGATGGGGACGGGACATTTCAGATAATAGAAAGAATTTGATTGGTCAAGTGATTATACTAGAAACTGAGGTCACACTTTATTTTGATGGTCCGTTTGTTGAATTTAAGTTACATTGCAACTAATTATCATTAGATTATAAGTAGGTTGTTAGGTTGGGGTTAGGGTTGGGGTTGGGGTTAGGGTTAGTGTAAGTTGACATGTAATTGCAAAGTTTCTTATAGTCAGTTAAATGTCTGTTGAAGGACTGTTAAATGTCAGTATCAACAGATATCAAGCAGACAGTCTACTAATACTCAAATGGACCATCAAAATAAAGTGTTACCGAAACTGAAGTATGAAATGATGTCAAAAAAGTTGATCCATTAATGACTATAAATAAAGCTATAAATATCTTTAAAACTAACATACGACTAACATCTACAAATTTTTATGTTAATTCACGGAACCGTTAAATGGTGTCTGTCAGTTTTGTTGTTTGTCCTAATAGGAAAAGTTTTGATTTCACTTCTGGCACTCATCTTGTCTTCAAAAGCCCCATAAAAACATGTAGTCAATACTGGTAATTTACTAGTAAATTACTGTAAAGAGTCATTGTGTAAAGCACTGTATTTTACAGCTAGTTCAATCTCTATGTCTGTCTCTGTAACAGATTTGACAATTCAATGATGACATTAAATTGTTTAAAATAAAATAAGCTAAATATTTATATTCATATTATTTTATAATATATATTTTGTTTAGATATTAAAATCATTGTCTTTTTGTTATAAATATTTTCTATTTACACCAAGCAAAATATGGTGTTGGGTGGGACGGTGGCGCAGTGGGTAGCGTTGTCGCCTCAGAGCAAGAAGATCGCTGGTTCGAGCCCCAGCTGTGTCAGTTTGCATTTCTGTCTGGAGTTTGCATGTTCTCCCCATGTTGGCGATGTGGGTTTCCTCTGGGTGCTCCAGTTTCCCCCATAGTCCAAAGACATACGCTATAGGTGAATTTGGTAAGCTAATTTGGCCGTGATGTATGTGTGTGAATGAGAGTGTATGAGTATTTTACCAGAGATGGGTTGCAGCTGGAAGAGCATCCACTACGTAAAACATATGCTGGATAAGTTGGCAGTTCATTCCGTTGTGGCGGCCCCTGATTAATAAAGGGATTAAGCTGAAAATAAAATAAATGAATGAATGAAAATATGGTGTGCAATCTATGATAAGATGTAATTAATGTTTTACCAATCTTCGAGCTGACATTATTTCACACACTTTGCAAAAGAAGAGTTCAAAAGCACTGACTGTGTGAGGAAGTATATTAAAATGCACTAAAAAGTCAGCAGATTTTCACCGATGTTTAGATGATTCATGTAATATTAAGTAATATTTTTATTACTTAATTTAATCTTTATTTTAGTCTTTTAATGGATGTATTGTATGAGAGACCTACTGTTGCTCTGCAGTCCATTAAACGCAAACAAGTGGTTCTAATTGACTGAAGTTGTGTTTCAAATATTAAATAAAAGTTAAAAAAATATGTTTTAAAATTGTATTAAATTTTTATTTATTATACTCTCAAAATCAATCCGCAGAAATCTGCAGATCACAAATGTTATTTTAATTTTATACAACAGTTCAACAAACACAAATTAATATTGATCGTGTTACATTTTAGAGCCAGTATTGCCCAGTATTTTTATTTATTTTTACCATTAAAATTGTTTCAAACAAAGTTGGAGATGAACATTTGTGTCTTACTGTACGTTCACACCGAAAGCAGCGAGAGCGTCAAAGATCGCTCTGGCCGCCCTGGCGACAACGCTGTCTGCCTTGAGCTCCGGCGGCGAGAGCATCAAAATTCGCTACACATTGATCTCGTATTTAAAGGAGCCGTTGTAGCATATCATATCAGTTACACTCCTGCATAAAACAAGCTTTCTAGCGTGAAGGTGTTGCACACTTATTATCAAATTCACTTAACTACAGAAGATCTAGTTGCATGTGGTGTGGCTTTGCTCCACGATGTGTCCATATGCCTGAAATATTCTGAAGCAGCAATACTGTTTTGTATTGTGGCATGAAGTTCCCGCTTTTTTTTTTAAGAAAAAAAAAATATATAACATTGATGCACATCAGTAACTCGCCAGTAACTTTTTAAATCTACGTTCCAGTAAGAAAACATCGCAAATAATTGGAAATCCAGCAACCGCAATAATTAAACCCTTGGGAACAACTGTCGGAACCAAAGTTCACAGTGACTGTGTTCTCTGGACTCCTCTCAAGCGGTGGACTACATTCTGATTGCTTGCCGCCAAACCGCGTCATAGCTCATTACCATAAAGTTGACTTGATTTCAACTCTCCTTGACGCTCACACCGGCGAAGACGCGCCGTGCTGCTCCTCGCCACTTATCGCCGCCGGCTCCCATTGAAAATCAATGACTTCCGGCTACTTTGACGCTCTTGCCGCTTTCGGTGTGAACGTACAGTTAGAGCAACACTGTAGTGGTTTATTTCTGAATTAATCATTTGAGTCTATGATTCTGTGATCAATTAAAAAATACAGCTACTTCATATCTGAAGGAATCGGCTATTTTGAATGAATCAATTGAACCACCCAATAAAAAGGTACTTGCTAGCACCTGCTGGGAGTTTTTTCTTTGGTAATATTCTATATTCATGACATAAAGTGCCAGAAAAACACACCCAGCTAATTATTGTTTCATTTAATTATTTTTTTTATTTTTTTGACAATGTCCCACACCCTTATTGCACAAAATTGATTTCAAATATTTCAAGTTGCAAGCAGGTTTTTTTGCGAAGGTGGCCTTATTTGCATATATTCCTTTAATGAACTGCTGCTAAAACAACACAGTTGCAGACGTGTGCAAATGAGCAGTGCTATCAGCGGGTGTAATTTATTATTGGAAGAATTTCCCCAGGGTTTTCGCTCTGCTGTAATAATAATGACAGCTGGTTTTTTGGTCTGAATGGCTTGGAATGACTAGTTAATCTCTCTCGCTCTTTCTCTCTTTCTGTCTGTCTCTCGCTGTGTGAATACATAGGAAGGAACTGGGAGGATTTTTAGGTAGTGGCGTTTAGAAACTTCCTTTTTTTCCTTCCACGTGAAGAGACCGAAATAAAAGCTCCAGCACTCAGATAGATAGTACGTCAAATGTGTTTTTGATGTCTGTTAGAGGAAATAAACAGATTTAGGGAGCATAAAGAATGGAGAATATGAGAGAGAACGGGGGAAAACTGTCTGCTGGAAATGATCGATTGCAGTACAGAGCATCTGTCTGACGTTACAGGTTAGTCATGAGGGAATGGGGAAGTTTCTAATCCCAGGATGTGAAGGATGAGTCTGCACTTTTTCCTGTAGTCTGAAGGCTGTGTGTTCATTCATCACACCACACTAATTTCACAGAAAGACTGCACTTGATTTGACATTAGGAAAAAATGCAGCTGTGAAAGACCATCGTTTTTATTGTGATTCAGCATAAACGTAGATAGATAAAAAATAAAATCTTGGCAGGCCTGTTTATATTTTAAAGCCTTTTATTGGTTTTTGTATGACACTACAAGAACAACTAGAAAAGTAAAGTTTGTAGACAAACTTTTTGGTGCCTTGAGGAAGCCTCGTCTGAAAGTTTGAAGCAGTTGACATAAATAGATAACTACATATATGCTAGAAGGTTTCTATGGATTGCCATGTTTCTTGCTAGGTGGCCTGAGTCGTTGCTAGGCAGTTGCTAACATAAATTACCATGGTTCTAGTATGAATTAGCATGTTGCTAGCATAAATCAACATGTTGTTAGCATGGTTCTAGTATGAATTAGCATGTCACTAGCATGTTTCTAGTATAAACTATCATGTTGTTAACATGAATTTAGTATGAATTAGCATGTTGCTAGCATTATTTGTATGTTTGTTAGTTTGGATTGGTATATTGTTAGTATGTATGTTAGTATGTTTCTAGTATGGATTGGTATTTTGTTAGTATGTCCAATGTAAAGTCAATGGCAGTTTTTTTACAATGGAAGTCTATGGGACAGTTGCTAAGGTGCTGTAAGTGGGTGTGGCTAGTAAGTTGAAAGATCGTTAGTGATTGGCAGATTTGTAGTCTTGAGTTAAATAAGGCCAGCTAGAAGTCAGTGTGACAGTCTGGCGGAAAGTCATGAGGTAATAAAGTTTGGTCCAGTGTTAAGTCAATGAGATTTTTTCTGAATTTTCCGGTAAGTCAGATCAGTTGGAAAAGATATATCAACTTAATTCAGTATAGTTTAGAGGTTTGGTGTTAGTTTGGTGGTTGTAGTATGAACGGTCTAGGAGGAGATGCATATAGAAATTAATCTCAGAGGAAAAAGAAGAAGATAGAAGAATAATAAGTTTATGTAGTATAACTGTACTTTATGTTGGCTTTCTCAAGCCACCATAATAACCAAAACAGTGCAGTCAAAATACTATTTATTTTTCATTTATTATGTTTTGTTTTGCCATGTCATTCAGACCAGGATTTACTCATTTGTATGTTTTAGGTTTAGTATGATTGCTTATTCTTTTATAAAGTATGTTGTTTAAGTTTTTGGATTAATCATTTGTTCATTGATTGAAGAAAGACAACAATAATATTTTACCCATATACTGTATATAGGTTATTTTGAAACATTATAGATACTTCTTGCATTTAGGTCCATGTATCATCCGTTCATTCGATTATTCCATTTATTCTGGAAAACAACACCACAAAAAGTCAATATTAAAATTTTCTGTTGATTCTGTAGGCACAAAAAAACAAAAGCTCATCTGTTATTCTGTTTTTATCTAAAAATGGAGAGTTAAAACAAACACAAAACAACAACAAAAAAAATGAGTAAAAAATGCATTTATTCGTTTATTCGTTTGATCAAAAACCGAACACCAAAAAAACGAGATTTAACGTGTGGGCGTGCATGAGGGTCCGTGTACCCGCGTATAATTGGTTTTCTTGTTGTTTTGCTCACAAATGGTTTGTTTATGCCAAATTTGAACTTTCTCAAGAACATAAAAAAATAGTTTCTTCAAATATTTATTTTTGTTTTCGTCACATTTTGTTTTTACAAACAAAATGAAAATGCCATAAAACCAAAATGAATTCTTAAAATTTGTTCTTTTGTGGGCGGGAATTATCCATTAATTGTTATGTAAATGCATTTATTATCCAATTCAGCTTTAAATGCAGAAACTTTACCACTTATGCAGCACAATAATGCTCTAGAAGTCACTGATCAAATTGTTATCAGCCTATATTATTCTGATTAAGGGTGCTTTCACACTAGCACTTTTGGTCCATACCCGGGTTTGTTTGACGTCAGAGTAAGGTACGTTTAGCTAGTGTGAATGTGTCTTTTGAACTCGGGTGCGCATGCACGAACCAAACCCGAGTCCGCCTGAAAGAGGTGGTCTGGGTTACGGTTCACGCAAACTCTGGTCCGGTTCACTTCTGGTATGCAATCTTACCAATCGTACCAAATAACGGAAGTGAACCGCTAACAATACAACAAACTATCATTTTCATAACATTCATTCGTGTGTGTGGGTGTGTGTGTATCACGTTGTGTACCTTGTTGACAAGCAGGACTGAGCCAGGGCAAATGCAGTAATAATGTCTGCTTCTCTCCTTCAAAAACAGCTAATGTTTTTTGCGGCAGATAGGTGTTTGTCACTTTTGTTCAAAATCAAATAATTCAGTAAAAGCAAAACGACCGTTATGTGCGGACGTCTTTCCATTTTGTTGCTTTGCTTTTGTGTCCATCACCTACCAACAGCCGTACACACAAGCGTTTTTTGTTGTTTTTGTTCAATATAGCATTTAAAAAAAACATGCAAAAATCATTAAAAAATCTGAAATTTTGAGATTAAAGTGTGATGCAATGTCAATGATAATTAACTATAAAAACACTCTTGTAATTTTAAACAAATAGCTTGAATTGATTTTTATTTTAATATTTTCTATTGTCGGTGTTAATTTAAGTAATTTTATGTACAATGTTTACTTTTAATATTTATTTAATAATGTATTGGCTGTTATTATTTTACAACATCAAGGTGAGCTAAATGTAAATGAGGCATAATTTAATTCAATGCAAGTTTTTTTGTATAGTGCTTTTCACAATAATTATTGTTTCTATGCCAACTAATTTTGTGCCAACTAATTGTTTTTACTTCAGGTAGTAAAATAGTTATAGTTTTATGGTTTAGTTTTTTTAGTTTCAGTTACAGTAACCCTGAAATGACCTGACTGACTTCTACCAGTCTCTGTGACATTACATGGACAGACCTACCCTTTGATTTACAGTGTTATTACAGTTACAGTTACAGTGTTTTTTCAGCTGTTGTCATGTTGACATTTAAGAGGAAGTGCTGTCATGTGGCTTGTGTTTCAGCACGGAATATAAAAGTCATACTTTCAGAAGACAAAATGTTTACACTCTGATACCAAACTGACAACAGAGAATCAGAAGCTGGAAAATCCTGGCAGACGAGGAAACACATGGACACTGAAACTACAAACAAAAGCATGTGCTTCATCAGACAGACAAACAGACAGACAGACTGATGACTCTCGAAATAACAGAAAGGCTGTTATGTTTTGGCTGAAATGGTATTTTACTTGTTTTTGAGTGATAAATGGCTGCTGTTTGTACAATTCATTGTTACTGAACAATAACATGTTGTGGCTGATGGAGGGAACAGGGTTAATCCTAGCAGACAGATGTTCACATGGATGTGTGTCATGGATATGGCTGACTTCGAAAGCTCATATTTAACCCTTATGTGCTGTTCGGGATGTTTTCATCCACTCTGCGATGATTTTGAGTCTTAATTTGGCCTTTATGTTTCAGCAAATGAAATGATTTTCGGGGACAATACTTATTTTGACAGGGAAAATGCTTTGTAATTTTTAAAAAACCTCGTGGTTGTTTTTCCCCCATTGACTTCCATTATAACAACATTTTGTGATTGCAAAGCCATGACACCACATAATCATGCATTCTTAATTGTTTGTGTTTTCCCTGTTGGGAAGAGGTATTTAATGGGTAAGAATTTAGTTTCATTGCGTCCAGGTTTAATTTTTAGAGGATTAATTCAAATTTAGATGATTCATTCTTAGTTTTGTCGTTGCATGTTGGTCAAACACAAGACGCCCCATTTTAGTGTTTCCATCAGAAGTGGTTTAATATAAAACACATTTTAAATGCTAGTACTATCTACTTTAGAAAATAGAACAACATTTTGTGAAAACAACAGTTTAAAAACCCCTCTCTATAACCCCCCCCCCCCCCCCCCCCCCCACCCCCCAACTCTAGCACTTAATTCTCAGCAGTAACAGATTCTTTATATAATGAGCATTTATTGTGTATATTGCCTCTTCTTGTTGAATCGCTAAATGCCTAAAACGTAACTTCGCTTTGGACAAAAGTGTTTGCTAAATGAACAAATGTAATACCTGCAAACATCTTTCCATCCTTGACACATATAGTTTATGTACAGAGTAAATACTTAAGTGTACATGATAAGTCCATGAAAATGCACTGTTAAACATCTTAATGAACTTTTGCAGTAACTTACTGGCGCTAGTTGCCAGCATGTTACCTCAACTCCCCCTTTACAGTAACTTACCTGTAAATGTGTTTTACACTAGCAGAGTCCTACCGCGATTTCATTTTTCAGTAAAATAGACTTGCCGCAACTTCTTTTTATGGTAAAATGCTTTTTACCACATTTTAATTTTACAGTATGACATTTTTTACAGTACTTTTACTGTAATTTAGTTACATTTTTTACCAGCAGTACAAAACCTTTATTTTTAGCATTTACTATTGAATTAAAAAAATTCCAAACAATTTACACATTTTTTGATGAACAGTCTTATTTTTGTCTTCAGCTACAGTTGCAGTATATGATTACTTTGATTACAGTAGAATACCGCAAATTCATAATATGCAGTAAGTTACTGTAAAAGAGCAATTCCATGCAAATTTCAACCTTCGATAAAAAATAAAGTTTTCACCAAAATAGTGAACTCTATTCTAAGTTGTTTGTATTTTATTATTTATTTATTATATTCTAAGTACTTGTATTTTGTAGTACTGTAAAAAAAAATGTCTCTGTCAACATTTTCAAACTATTCTATTTGATTTACCAAAGTCACACAAGTGTTAATTTCACATCTGTCACATCCATAACGAAAGCTTTTTCCTTATAAATGCAAAAATGTAGTAATAAATAAAATAAATACCTTTAGAGCCAACTCCTATAATTTTATTAGTATCATTTCTTTTGGGTTGTGCAATTTAGTTTACTTTTACAAAGTATGTTGTATACTGTAAACTCGCATACTTGTTTGGTCACATCCACTTTATTTCCCTCATTTAAAAATATAAAACACATTTACAGGTTGATATTTTTCTGATCCCTTCACTTTGTAGTTAGTTGTTTTGGAAAATATAAACAGATGTTTCAATAATCTGTTAACATATACATTCTTTGTGAATTTATGTTTCAAGTTTTTACTGCAAATGTCACATTTATAACGTTGGAATGGCTCAAAAGAATTAAACTGACCCACAATGCTGTGCATTTTACAGTAGTGAACTCTAAAGAATGTATGTGGTATTTTATTTGCCGTCCAACAGTGTGTGCAGATCTGCAGCTTCATTCAAAAATTAATGGACTCTCTTTTTCTCTTTCTGACAGTGTGCGAGGCCTCAGTCTCTTGATTTGAATGCCTCTCACGATGGCGAAGCGGGAGAGCGGCAGCACCAGTCCAGTGGTGCGTCAGATTGACAAGCAGTTCCTTGTGTGCAGCATCTGTCTGGAGCACTACCACAATCCTAAAGTCCTGCCCTGCTTGCACACCTTCTGCGAGAGGTAAAAACTCATCCACACATCACTGCAGTCACTGAACGTGTCTTTCAGGATATGCTAAAGACTGGCTGAGTTCACTGGGGTGGAAGAAATCCGCTAAATAACGCCCAAAACACCAGAGCTTTGACACTTTAGGGGTGTGCTGGTGAAAGAACAGCAATCTGGCTGTCCTCGAGGAAGTAACTAGCTTGACTGCGAAAGCTCATGTTTAACCCTTGTGTGCTGACCAAACCTGCAAAAACTATAAATAAATAAATATGCAAATAAATAAATGAGTAAATAAATTAAAAAATTATATTAATTACTTATTTATGCAGGAATTTGTGGATTTTTATATACATTTATTAATTTATTTGCATTTTTATTTGTTAATTATTTTATTTATGCAGGAATTTACAGCTTTATTTACTCATTTATTTATATATTTGCATAATAATTTATTTGTTAATTATTTTTTTATGCAGGAATTTACGGCTTTATTTACTCATTTATTTATATATTTGCATATTTATTTATTATTTAATTTATGCAGGAATTTACGGTTTTATTTACTCATTTATTTATATATTTGCATATTTATTTATTTTTGGTTTTATTTATGCAGGAATTTATGAATTTATTTACTCATTTATTTATGTATTTGCATATTTATTTATTTATTTATTTATTGTTTTATTTATGCAGGAATTTATTCATTTATTTATGTATTTGCATATTTATTTATTTATTGTTTTATTGATGCAGGAATTTATTAATTTATTTACTCATTTAGTTACTTATTTTTGTAGGTTTTGTGCTCCAAATGCTTTGCTTTGCTTTGTTTTGCTTTTTAATTTTACTTTATTTTGACCACTGTTTTTTTTTATTTCCCTTTTATTTTATTTTACGTTATTTTGACCACTGTTTTTTTTAATTTCCCTTTTATTTTATTTTACGTTATTTTGACCACTGTTTTTTTTTATTTCCCTTTTATTTTATTTTACGTTATTTTGACCACTGTTTTTTTTATTTCCCTTTTATTTTATTTTACGTTATTTTGACCACTGTTTTTTTTTATTTCCCTTTTATTTTATTTTACGTTATTTTGACCACTGTTTTTTTTTCTTTTCTTTTCCTTTCTTCTTTTCTTTCCCCTATGGGATCTTAGAGGTAGATGAGGGAGGGAACTGTCTACTGGGTTAGTATTAGCAATTAATTGAATGATAATTTATAAAATTAACATTGTAACTTGCTGATTTGATGTCCCATGCAGAAAATGTATTAAACCCATTTGAATCCAAATCAAAAATAAATTTAAGTACTGTATGTGACAGTAGCTTGACCAACCAGAGGTAATAATCCATGGTTGCCTGTCCACTTCGTCATATGAATCTTTAGGAGTTTTATTTAATACAGTTAATCAGATCATTGGGATGGTTCATTTAAATAAGTCTACTGTTAAGAGGCCATTTTCCGTAGCCATATATAAATAATAAATATAAAAAATAATATTATATTATATTATATTATATTATATTATATTATATTATATTATATTATATTATATTATATTATATTATATTATATATTGTCCTTAAATATATTATATATTGCCCTTCCAGCTGCAACCCATCACTGGGAAACACCCATACACTCTCATTCACACACTTACTGTACACTACGGACAATTCAGCTTACCCAATTCACCTATAGCGCATGTCTTTGGACTTGTGGGGGAAACTGGAGCACCCAAAGGAAACCCACGCAAACATGGAGAGAACAATCAAACTCCACACAGAAATGTCAACTGACCCAGCCAAGGCTCATACCAGTGACCTTCTTGCTGTGAGGCGACAGTGCTAACCACTGCGCCACCATGTTGCCTATATTATATTATATTATATTATATTATATTATATTATATTATATTATATTATATTATATTATATTATATTATATTATATTATATTATATTAATTATATTATATTAATTATATTATATTATATTATATTATATTATATTATATTATATTATATTATATTATATTATATTATATTATATTATATTATAACCATGTCTTCACATAATGGTTAACAGCTTTAGTTTTCTATCATCCTGTCAAAATATTTAATCCTGACATTAAATAACAATGCCTTCCATTAAATAAACTTTGTTATCACCACAATTCCCTACTTGGTTGAAGGTTGAATTTTGTATTATAATGTACGTTTTCTAAAAACTTATGTTTAAATAGGCAAATGGGGTGTTATTTAATGAAATATGTATATATATATATATATATATGCATGCGTGTGTGCGTGCGTGTGTGTGTATATATATATATATATATATATATATATATATATATATATATATATATATATATATATATATATATATATAAATGTTGTATATAATTCAGGCAGATTATGTACAAACAAATAAACAAAATTCATTCATTCATTCATTCATTCATTTATTCATTTTCTTTTTGGCTTAGTCCCTTTATTAATCTGGGGTCGCCACAGCGGAATGAACCGCCAGCTTATCCAGCATATGTTTTTTACGCAGCGGATGCCCTTCTAGCTGCAACCCATCTCTGGAAAACACTCTGGAATGACATTCTCATTCACACTCATACACTACGGACAATTTTAGCCTAGCCAATTCACTTGTACCACATGTCTATGGACTTGTGGGGGAACCAGAGCACCTGGAGGAAACCCACGCGAACATGGGGAGAGCATGCAAACTCCACACAGAAATGCCAACTGACCCAGCCGAGGCTCGAACCAATGACCTTCTTGCTGTGAGGCAACAGCACTACCTACTGCGCCACCGCGTCGCCCTCAAATAAACTAAATATCTCTGTAAAAACCTTCTTAATATAGATATAAATAAAACTGTGAGGTTTAAATTCATTTTGAGAAAACCACCTGTCTTTACTAGATTATTGGACTGAAAAAAGCCAAATTCTTTTTTTTAAATTAACAGCTGCAAAAAAAAAAAAAAGAAACTGTTTGGTTGCAGTTCTGTCTGTCACAAATCTGTCACAATAATCAATATATCGACTTATTGCAGCTGAATACATGTACATGACTTCAATACATTTTGATGATGCAATATACAGCTGAAGAAAAACTACATTTTCACATTTTTCTGAAAACTATTGATGGTTTGATCAGTAGTTTTCAGATGATGGTTTTTACTAATGGTTTTCAGCCATTTTACATGAACATTTACATTCTACATCACCATTGTCAATATTTATATCAGTACATTTAAATAACTTTTAGAATGAGTAGTTTTTGTCCTAATTTGCATTCTTATTCTGTTCTATAATCATTATACAGTAGCATAAAAGGGTCTTAAAGGGCCATGAAAGCCCCCTCTTTCGGTTCAAGGCTACCTCAGAATTTAAAAAAAAATGCTTCATAATGAGCGTGGAGCACTGTGAGCAGAGGGAGGAGTGGGCGTGGCCAGCAGAGCAGGGGTAAAAGAGGGGAGTGAACAACTGTTGTCAGTTGGCTCACAAAATGAGACACAAACCATGAGGAGACCTATTAGTTTATAGTTTACAAAGTTAAAATGCAAAGAAATAAAAAAGTAATTTAATGCCCAGCTACATATGTTATTCATAATTTCATACAAACATAACCACAATTTGTTATATCATTATAAAGGTAATCATGTTTCTATAAACACTATAAATGAGGAGGACTTCTCTCCTCCTCAATACCCAGGTCTGAATGCAGACACAGTGCATAGCAGTGCAGCAGGTCTATAGGCGATGTGTCTGAATGGTAACAAACTCAACTGATAAAAGACAAAGTCCGCCATTCTATAATTCTCTTACTCTCCCGACAAAAATGCTGCTACAAACCAACAGCCTTGCTGTATCAGTCCTGATAGAATCATCGGGAAAAACATGCAACAAAACCTGTGAATCATGGAAACAAACACATAACGTTTCATCCCTTCATAAATAGCTAAATACTGCTTGCCAGGCGCGAACGCAATCTCACCCAGTCATTGGGTCTCAGAGCTTGGCAGGTCTGCCCTGCCTTTGGAAAGCACAAGCTCTCATGAATAATTAAGATGCAGGGTCTTCTCATAGGATAAGAAAACTCAGCTGTGAATAATATTGAGGAACAGACGTTCATCACTCCACTAGCAGATTCGCGCTATATCACTGATTTTGATCCCGTCCCAAAAATGATTTTAAACCCGGAAGATGAAATTAGCTGACAGAGCTTAAAATTATCCAGTTTTCCCCACAAATAAAGCTAACAGGTGCTATTGTTGTCTTAACTGATGCTCAACACACACAAATCTGTTAAAATCTAAGTATTCCAGGGTGTCTTGAACCTTTAAAATGACAATAATATCGCACAAGTTTTTTTTTTCTATTGTGTCAGGCCTACCTGCACTGTCTTGCCTTGAAGGTGCACTAAGCAATATTAAAAACATTTTTGACCACAGTGTCGGGCAGAGCCCAAAAACACACTGTCAGCCAATCAGCAGTTAGGGGCATGTCTAGTTATAATATCAAAAAGGGGAGAGGTCTTGTTGTTTTATGGGGGTGTTTGTTTTGGTGTTATATAAAATATCATCATCATTTGCTAAAACAATGCACCTTTAAGTATGTCCGGTTGCTCCGAGTGCACTTTCATTCAACTCGAACTTGCGCTTGTTTTTCAGATGCCTCCAGAACTACATCCCACCTCAGTCTTTGACCCTGTCCTGCCCCGTGTGCCGACAGACCTCCATCCTGCCGGAGAAGGGTGTTGCAGCGCTGCAGAATAATTTCTTCATAACTAATCTGATGGAGGTGTTGCAGAGGGAGCAGGACTGCACCCGTCCCGAAGCATCCAGTGGGTTGGAGTCGGCCGGAGCTGCTACATATGCTCCACCACTGTCCTGCCCAAACCATGAGGGCAAGGTGAGCACGGACACATATTACTGATGAGAGCAGGACTGATTCTGTGAGCTAAATATACAGTACAGTACAGAAAAATATACGTCAATACAGAACATTTACTGTAGAAAGACTGTAATGGGACATTTGCGGACTTAAATTCGGTAGTGTTATAATTTGTAGTTTTGTGTAACTAAGTCAAGCAAGTTCTTATTTTAGTAATTGTATTTTAATAAAAAAATATAGCATTGCCTTATAATTTAGATTTACTTTTTAGTTTTAAACTTAAGTATCATTATAATTAAGTATCATTTATTTTTGTGCAATAAAATATATATATTAGTGCTTAATTGTATTAGTGCTTAATAGTGCTTAATCACAAATGATTCATTATGATTAAGTGCATCCAGAATGAAAGTTCTGTTTACATATGTGTGTACACTGTGTATATTTATTATGTATATAAATACAAACACATGGAAGTATATATTTAAGACAATTGTTTATATATTAAATATAAGAATATATCATATGAAAGATAAGAATGTAAATTAATGAATGTACAGACATAAATATTTTCTAAATATATACTGTATATACATAAACCAATATGTACTATAAATACATATAGATGCACATATTGTATATACAGTGCATCCGGAAAGTATTCATAGCGCTTCACTTATTTCAAATTTTTTTTTATGTCATTATGGGGTATTGTGTGTAGAATTGTGTGTAGAATTTTGAGGAAATAAAGGAATTTAATCCATTTTAGAATAAGGCTGTAACATGAAAAAAATGTGGAAAAGTGAAGTGTTATGAATACTTTCCGGATGCGCTTTATGTTTTTATTTATAGGTACATAATTCATATACACTGTACACACACATATATTATGGAAAAAAGACTTTTATTTTGGATGCAATTAAACATTTGACAGCGTGTGTGTGTGTGTGTGTGTGTGTGTGTGTGTGTGTGTGTGTGTGTGCGTGCGTGCGTGCGTGCGTGCGTGCGTGTGTGTGGCCAGAATAAAGCTTATGTTTTGTAGGGTTTTTAAACATAAGCATTATTTAATATTTTAGTTTTAGTTGACAATAACATCACTAGTGAAAAATGTATTCATTCATTTATTAAGTTTACCAGTGTTGAAATTATTTATTCATTTATTTAGTCAATAATTCCTTTGTTTATCGGTCTGTTTATTTGTTTGAAGTATTCACGACTAGATTGGAATGATTAAATATAAAAAAAAATGTTTATTATTTATGTGTCCTCTATTTTCAGTAAGTTTTTGTCGCCCTCTGCAGGTTATGGAGTTTTACTGCGAGTCTTGTGAAACAGCCATGTGTTTGGAATGCACTGAGGGGGAGCACAGAGAACACGTGACCGTCCCACTACGGGATGTTCTGGAGCAACACAAAGCGGCGCTGAAGAACCAGCTGGATGCTATTCGAAACAGGTTCACACCGCCAAAAAAAATACCAAGCTCACTGATAATCTATGTACAAGAGCTGCAGCTCATTCTAAACTCTTTCCTTATACAGTCAGTCAGTTGGATTGCAGGCAAAAACACACTTTTATCACGTACTTGTCAATTGGCTTTTTTGGCTTTTCAATAAGTATTTTTTTGATCTTATGTAAACAAAACATCCAAAAATACACTTTTTGTTTCTTTTGTCTCTTTTTTTTTGTCAAACTTTACATTTTTGTCTATAGATTTCAATTACAGTAAATATTTTTCAAGGCCACTTTTTGAACATGAGTTTTTTTTTACTTTACTGAGACGTAAATCACCACTTCATCAGCCCTTACACACATCAAACTTGATAGTCGTATTCATCTTGATAGATTTTGTGGTAGAATTGTATGCAAATTAGTACATATTTTATGAAACAATGCCTTAGTTGCATATTTAAATGTGCAATTTTAGAATATTTTAAATACAAAATTATGTCTGCACTTCTTAATGGAACACTCCACTTTTTGTCAAAAAAGGCTCATTTTACAGCTTCCCTAGTGTTAAACAGCTAAGTTTTGCCATTATTGAGTCTGGCGGGAGCATTTTTAGCTTAGCTTAGCATAGATCATTAAATAAGGTTAGAGCATCTTGCTAAAAAAAAGTAGTTACACACATACTAAGACAGATGGAAAATTAAAAGTTGCTAATTTCTAGGCCAATATGGGATAGGATTTAAACTCTCATTCCGGCGTATTAATGCAGAAATGCTGCTGCCGTATCATGGCTGCAGCAGGCAAAATGATATTAAGCAGCACCTAAAAATAGTCCCCAGCTAGGCAACTAGGTAACAGATCTGTGTAATGTCATTGTACATTACAGAACTACAGAAGAGTCAAGCTATAAATAGGAAAATGATCTAACCTTTTTTAACAAGATGCTTATGGTCTAATTCAATTCAATTATTTATGCTAAGCTAAGCTAAAGTGCTTTCACCAGACCAGAAGATCATCTGATTGCACTCTAAAATGGTAAGAGGGCAGTTGTGAAATGAGCAAATTTTCCCCAAAAAAGTGAAGAGTTCCTTTTAATGTAACCAATCAGCTAAAAAAGTTTTTTTAAACATCATATTCACCTGGAGTATCTTGTCTTAAGTTCACTGTGACAAATATCTGTTAATTAACAGTTTCTTCTAGTTTAGGATTCAAGTGTGTTTCTGTTTATATGTGCTTTCGATCCATATTATGGCATGTATAAACTAAAATAAAATAGTTTCATCTTTATGGAGATCATCAGTCAGAGAGTTTGTTGTGGTTGTGCGTTTTCAGGCTCCCTCAGCTGACGGCCGCCATCGAGCTGGTGAACGAGATCTCCAAACAGCTCACAGACCGCAAGAACGAGGCCGTGACGGAGATCAGCAACACCTTTGAGGAGCTGGAGAAAGCCCTGCACCAGCGCAAGACCACCCTCATCACTGACCTGGAGAACATCTGCAGCACCAAGCAGAAGGTCAGAAACCTGCTGCAAATAGACTGAGAGATCATATAATTCATTTTTAAAATAGTAAAATGTTCAATATTATTCCCTAATTTTCTTTATGAACTGTTAACATTGTGCATTTTACAGCTACATAGTTTTGTTTTGTTTTGTTTTTTACATTTGAGAGCAAACACGGAAACAAATATAAATTTCTGAAGGAAAAAGAACTGTAATTACCTTATATTGCCTGATAGTATATTAAAATGAAAATAAAATGAATGAATGAATGAATGAATGAAATCTTAACCAGCAACTAATTATGAAATCATTTTCATCATGTTCTAATTTATTTAAAAATTGTCATTTTATTCAGAACTTTAATTTAAATCATAATTTTTTTTTATAAATAAATAAAAAACTTTTTTCACAGTTTACAGATTTTTTTAATCATATTTTTTATGTAATATTCCTTAACTACAACTACTGCTACTACTACTACTACTACTACTACTACTACTACTAATAATAATAATAATAAACATTAATGAATTAAATATTTTAACTGTCTATTATTTGCAGATTTTAATTTTTAAAAAGACATTTTCTTTTAAAGTTTTTTATATTTTGATAATTTGCTATATTTAATAATAAACAAATACAAATAAATAGTCTATTCTAACTATTTACACATTTTTAAATCATATTTATTTATTATGTAATATTCTGTAGTAATAATAATAATATTACTGATAATAATAATAATAATAATATTATTAATAATAATAAACATGAACTATATACAGATTTTTTTTATAAAAATTGCATTTTATTTTAATTTAAAGGGCTTTTTAAAGATGTTTTTTTAATGTAATATTCCAAACAACACAATTCATGTAGCTTGTAGATATTTTTGAAAGAAAAAGAAAACACAAAACTTAAAATTACCTCATTGTCAACAACAACAACAATAATAGTTACAATTTTTTTTTTCACTTAAAACTTTCTACTATTTACAGATTGTTCAAAAAATGTGTTGTTGCAGGTTCTTCAGGGTCAGCTGGCTGCTCTGCTGCAGGGGAAGGAGAACATCCAGAGCAGCTGCAGCTTCACGGAGCAGGCGCTGAACCACGGTAGTCCCACTGAAGTGCTGCTGGTGCAGAAGCAGATGGGCGAGCGGATGGGGGCTCTGGCCCGCCACGCTTTTCCTGAGCAGCCGCATGAGAATGGACACCTGGACTGTCAGGTGGAGACGGAGGGCCTGCGACGCTCCATACAGAACCTGGGCGTCCTGCTCACCACTAGTTCAGTGGGTCACACCAGCGTGGCCACTGGAGAGGGACTTCGACATGCTGTTGTAGGACAGAACACCACTGTTACTGTTACCACCAAGGTCAGTTCAGAACTTTCAGAACCATACTAACAAATGAAAACTAAGAACATTCTAGAACTTTCAGAACATGTCTTACAACTGAAAACTAAGAATATTCTAGAGCTTTCAGAACTCAATCTGCAACTAAAAACTAGGAACATTCTAGAGCTTTCATAACTTTATGTGCAACTAAAAACTAGGAACATTCTAGAGCTTTCATAACTTTATCTGCAACTAAAAACTAGGAACATTCTAGAGCTTTCATAACTTTGTCTGCAACTAAAAACTAGGAACATTCTAGAGCTCTCCGAACTTGATCTGCAACTAAAAACTAAGTACATTCTAGAGCAGGGATGTCAAACTCAATTCCTGGAGGGCTGCAACCCTGCACAGTTTACAGTAGTTCCAGCCCTAATTAAACACACCTGATCAAACGAATTAAGTCCTTCAGGCTTGTTTAAAACCTACCAGTAAGTGTGTTGAAGCAGGGTCGGAACTAAACTGTGCAGGGCTGTGGCCCTCCAGGAATTGAGTTTGACATTCCTGTTCTAGAGCTTTCAGAACTCGATCTGCAACTAAAAACTAGGAACATTCTAGAGATTTTAGAACTTGACTTACAACTGAAAACTAAGAACATTCTAGAGATTTTAGAACTAGACTTACAACTGAAAAAAAAGAAAGTTCTAGAGCTTTCAGAACTCGACTTACAACTGAAAAATAAGAGAGTTCTAGAGCTTTCAGAACTCGAGTTACAACTGAAAGCTAAGAACATTCTAGAACTTTTAGAAAAGGCTTATAACTCAAGACTAAGAACATTTTATAATTTCCAGAACTTGTCTTGTAACTGAAAACCTAAGAACATTCTAGAGCTTTCAGAACTGGACTTACAATTGAAAACTAAGAACGTTCTAGAACTTTCAGAAAATGACTTGGAACTCAAAACTAAGAACAATCAATAATTTCCAGAAAATGTCTTGTAACTGAAAGCTACGAATATTCTAGAACTTTTAGGACTTGACTTACAACTGAAAGCTGAGAGCATTCTAGAACTTTTAGAACTGAACTTACAACAAAAAATAGCATTCTAGAACTTTTAAAATTGAACATACAACTGAAAAATTCAGTTAAAATTCATTCTTATTTCTGGAACTTGTCTTGCAATTGAAAACTAAGGAAATTTGAGAAATTTTAGAGCTCAACTTACAACTGAACACTAGAATCATTCTAGAACTTTTTGAAATCAACTCAATGAACATTCTAGAATTTGATAATTAAGAACATTGCTGTCTATAAAATAGTATTACAGTTAATAAAAATGAATAATTAATTATATTTAAATGGTCTTTTCTTTATGGATTTTTATTTTTATTGATTTTTTCTAGAAATTATGAAAATCTATTTTTTAATATTAAAGTTATTTATCAAAATAATGATAAACAACTTTAAAATACATTTTAAAATAAATGTATAAAATATATGTTTTTTAAATAATATATTACATTTTCTTTAGAATTTTTTTGTAGGTGTAACAAGATAGTTTCAATATTATAAGTAGTTATTTATATATATTATTAATGCAAAATCTAAATGATAAAATAACAATTGTGAAATAAGCGCTAATCACATTTTTTATTATAAACAGTTTGTTTATATGAATTTGTATTAAATTTGTTGTATTTGGTTACAAAAAAATGACAAAAGGGTCAGCATGAAGTATTACATTTTTTCAGACCTTAAATATAATTTAAGTTAAAAAAAAAATATTAAGTGAAGTTTCACAAACTAATTTCGAGAGGAGTACGTGATATGATTGACTGCAGCTGGTCTCTGATCTACAATCATTAGTTAGCCAATCAGATGAATCCAAACTCACTATAAGTAGCCTAGCAAAATTTACTCCCTTATCTTCGTATTCCGAAGAAACCCCCCATCCACCCCTTCTCCACCTTTTTTCCTTTATCATGGGGAGATCTCGAGAACTACCTGATCTCATACTCCCCTTACATGCTCAATCGACCAGGCGGGAGCCCTGGGCTCAATTATCTCCGAGCTCAGGGTTCTCTCCCGGGACAGCATGCCAAACCTGCTAATAGCATCAAGCAATATCTAAGTTTGAACTCTTGAAAAATAGAATATTTCCCAACACGTTATTGGTTTAATCTATGGAAATCATATTTGAAGTCATTTTGCCCTTGAAAATGGGGCAGCAAACTGAGGTTGTTTCCTAACATTGCTACTAGATTTAGCTTTGTGCCACAAGTCTCCATCTCTGTTGTCCAGGATAAAGAGAGTGAGCTGGTGAAGACTGGAAACGCGGCTCTGCGAGCTCAGATCAGCGGAGCAGACGGAGGCGTCACTGAAACAGACGTCACAGACAATAAGAACGGCACGTATGAGATCGGCTACACTCTGCGCAGCGAGGGCGAGTTCTCCTTTTCCGTCCTACTGTACGGGAGACACGTCAGAGGTAGCCCCTTCCGCCTGAGAGCCGTCAAAGCCTGCGACGCCCCGCAGTCACCCGATGATGTCAAGAGGAGAGTCAAGTCTCCTGGAGGAGGAGGAGGAGCTGGAGGACACGTGCGGCAGAAGGCGGTCCGCAGACCCTCCAGCATGTACAGCACCACCAAGAAGAAGGAGAACCCCATCGAGGATGAGCTCATCTTTAGAGTCGGTCAGTGCTGACAGGCAGATGTTATTATTGTACCCTTATGACACCCTTTATTTCACAGGTGACAAACACAGTTCCTGGAGGGCCGCAGCTCTGCACAATTTAGTTCCTACCCTAATTAAACACACCCGATCAAAGTAATTCGAATTCTTTACTACAGGTAATGCTGTTGTCACTCTAGAGTTTGTGCATGCGGAATTCTGTTGTATGGCACTGTGAAAAGAGGCAGGATTAAACAAGATGATCAGACATTTAAAAAAGCGAGCATGAGCTTGCGTTTCCGGTCTGAAGCCGCCTTTCCACTGCACACGACATTTGGACACGACTGTCGCAATACGCCCCCTTGTGGCAGTCGCACAGAATTTTCAGTTTTGTCATGCACCATGGGAGAGAAGCTGATTCTCGTGGTGTCCGAAATAATGAAGTGCAAGAGCCTTTATTCTCTGAGCGTTCACCGTGGTTGAATGAATGAGTACTAGAAACTCATAGACTGCTAAAACATTTGGAAGTAACGGGGAGACAACATTACATTTTTTTTTTACTACTCATTTATGAATAGAAATGTTTTTTTTTAATATAGACTTTTTCTGATTCAAAAAATAACAAAAAAACTCCTATTTCTTATCTTGCACACACGGACCTCCATGGACAACAGTGGAATACATCACATCCGGTCGGCCGGTCACATACTGTCTAGTCGCAGGAGTTCAAATATTTTAACAGATCCGCAGCTCAAATAGGATCTGAATTTTCCACATATGGAGATGATCGAAACTCCACGCAACTCCCGGACTACTGTCCATTGGAAGTGAATGATTTCCTGTCTGTCGCTTGTTGTTTGTCGTGTGCAGTGGAAAGGCAGCTTGACGCATTCGCGTGCATATGAATGGAAGTCTATGGGGAGAAAATTTCAGTGTGACCGCAGCTTTAGTGTGCTGAAGCAGGGTTGGAACTAAACTGTGCAGGGCAGCGGCCCTCCAGGAACTGAATTTGACACCCCTGCAATTCCTCTTTAAATATATATAAATGTTTAACTTTAATTATAAAGTAGTTTTTTTTTTTAAATAAATGTATTTATGTATAATTTTTATAAATATTTTGAAATATTATTAAAACATATATGTGTGTGTGTATATATATATATATATATATGTTTTAATAATTTTTCTAAATATTTATAAAAATTATATATAAATATTTATTTATAGATGTATTATTTTTATTTAATGAATTCATTTCTTATATTAATGCTTTTATTTTTTGTAAATTTTTGTACATAATTTAATATTTAAACTTTAAAGTTATTATTTATTATGAAAAATCCAAAGAAATTCTAATATTAAAGTCTACGTCTAGATTTACATGTAAACATACAAAATAAAGAAATATTATCTATTAGTTTACCATTCTTTAAATTAATTAGTGAAATTGTTTCCAAATGTTTGACCTTGAATTATTATATTTTTTAAAATAAAGTAATTTCAAAATAAATTTAATGCAAGGTAAACATCAAATCAGCAGTGTTTATAATTTTCCCTTTTCATATATTTATTTATTTTATATTTCAATTAATATTAGTATGACGACGGGCAATGCAGTGGCGCAGTAGGTAGTGCTGTTGCCTCACAGCAAGAACGTCGCTGGGTCGCAGGTTCGAACCTCGGCTGGGCTGGGTCAGTTGGCGTTTCTGTGTGGAGTTTGCATGTTCTCCCTGCGGTCGCGTGGGTTTCCTCCGGGTGCTCCTGTTTCCCGGAGGAATTTCCCCCACAGTCCAAAGACATGCAGTACAGGTGAATTGGGTAGGCTAAATTGTCCGTAGTGTATGAGTGTGAATGTGTGTGTGTGGAAATTCCCAGAGATGGGTTGCGGCTGGAAGGGCATCCGCTGCGTAAAATCGTGCTGGATAAGTTGGTGGTTCATTCCGCTGTGGCGACCCTGACTAAGCCGACAAGAAAATGAATGAATGAATGAATTATTATTAGTATATTATTGATTTTTTTTCGGCTTAGTCCCTTTATTCACCAGGGGTCGCCACAGTTGAATGAACCACCAACTTACATGTTTTACACAGCAGATGCCCTTCCAGCTGCAACCCAGTACTGGGAAACAATCATACACTCTCACATGCACACACATACACTACGGCCAATTTAGTTTATTTAATTCACCTATACCACTTGTCTTTGGACTGTGGGGGAAACCGGAGCACCCGGAGGAAACCCACGTGAACACGGGGAGAACATGCAAACTCCACACAGAAATGCCAACTGACCCAGCCGGGGGGCGTCGAACCAGCGACCTACTTGCTGTGAGGCGACAGAGCCACCGTGTCACCAATTATTATTATATGTTTAAAAATATGAACATGCATTTATTATATATCTACATTTTATTATGTATAAAAATGTATTATATATGTTTGTTTGTTTTTTATGAAGATAATAATGCAGTAATAGCTTTGCAGAGTTTTCAGGTAGTGTGATGAAATGTTTATTGTTGTGATGTTTAAGGGACTCGTGGACGAGAGCGTGGTGAATTCTCCAATCTTCAGGGAATCTCCACCACCAGCAGTGGCAGAATCGTGGTTGCAGACAGTAACAACCAGTGCATTCAGGTGATGCTCAACACAATAACACATGAGTAAATGTGGACATCATGCTCAGAGTCACTCATATCTGTTGATGTGTGTCAGGTTTTCTCCAATGATGGTCAGTTTAAGCTGAAGTTTGGGGTCAGAGGTCGTTCTCCTGGTCAGCTGCAGCGTCCCACCGGAGTGACAGTGGACATGAATGGAGACATTATTGTGGCGGATTACGATAACCGGTGGCTCAGCATCTTCTCTCCAGACGGCAAGTTTAAGGTGACCTCTAGTGCTTAAAGTTTTAAATACTGTACAGTATGTGTGTATATAATAAAATGTATATATGTTTAAATTGTTTGTTTTCAGCTTCATTACTTCAGTCTTCAGAGTCACATGATCCTTCACAAATCACTCTAATGTTAATTATTATTATTTTTATTAATAATATTATTAATAATAATGGTAATAGTAATAAAAGCAATAATAACTGGAGTAATAATTTCATTTGAAACTACATACAAAAAGAAAGTAGGTATTTAAAATTGTAATAAATTAACTATTTAAAACAATGAACAATTTTTTACATGTAATAAACGGCGCCTTGTTGAAACGAATAATTTTCTTTAAAAAAACATGAAAAATATATATAATCAATATTTTAAGAATTTGCTTTTAGTCATTTTAACACTTGCAGTGCATTAAAAATATGAGTTATATATATTTTAGACTTTTCTAGACCACAAAAGATTGACGAGTGAGCTACATTAATTGACATGAAATGTTAATATAATTTAATAATAAAAATAGGAATGCTGTAAATAATGAGCAGGAAAAAAAAATACACTGTATATACTGTTTATATTTAAAATCATTAACATTATTGAAGGAGAAAAAACATTATTAAAAGAGAAAAAAATTCATTAGAGAGTAAAATTAATTTAAAAATTCTCATTTAATTATTACAGATGTGAAATAATTATTTAAAGTATTATCATTAATAGTATGACTGTTAATAATGTAAATTAATAATAAAAAATAAATAGATTTATTTATTTATCTAAAGTTGGAGCATTTGACTGTAAAATATAAATAGGAAAGTCAAACAAATTTTAAAAATGTAAAAATCTTATATTTTAATTTTAAAGTAATTAAAATATAATTAACATATTTTAACATTTTAACTGCTCCACCAAGAAAAAAAATGGATTGCATTTCTTAACTCCTAATGTCCCTAGTTAACACACTCAATGCATTTTAACACATCCCCTAATTTCTCAAATATCAGCCTCTACCAAATGGTTGACATGTCGGTTTATAGTAAAAGTACCGGAATGAATACTATGAAAAATCTGAAAATATGAAGTGTAAGACCCATTTATTTAAGAACATACTCAAAATAAAACATATTTGAATACTAAATCATCTTTCTTTTTTGAAGTATGCCATAAAATATATTCTCATTTAACACCTGTTGTTGTTTTTTACTATAAAACCAAAATCAAGTGTAGTAGTGCAACAGGATTATGTTTGTTTGAATCTTTTGTGAACCAACAATGCTGTGTGTAAACCATTATTTAAAACAGTCCTTCTTTAAATGACTTTAACAGTCATTATTTAAAACTGTCAAAATACGGTCAACCATTTGGTAGAGCAGGCAGTTAAAGGGTATTCCAAGCCTCAGAGCTTTTGCTAATAGATGCTTTTTATAAATATCTTTCACATTGACATGATGATTTCTGCTGCTCAAATGTGTTTCTCTCTGTCAGAATAAAATCGGAGCAGGTCGTCTGATGGGTCCTAAAGGAGTGGCGGTGGACAAAAATGGCCACATCATCACTGCAGACAACAAGGCCTGCTGCGTCTTCATCTTCCAGTCCAACGGAAAGCTCGTCACCAAATTTGGTGCCAAAGGAACATCAGAGAGGCAGTTTGCAGGTGATGCCTTTTTTCCATATTTTCTTCAGCGTTTAACTCAGAGCCAGATCACGTTTTGCTCCAATGCCACTTTCTGTTTTTCTCCAGACAAAAGTGCTCCAAATACACCAACAGAGCCCAAACAGAGCAAATCTGGCCCAGCCTTCAGTGAGTAGCGCACTCTATACACTTCTGCAAAAACACTCAGGCAGTGTCTAAAATTTTCCATATTATACAGTACGCTAAAATCAGTATGCGAGCCGAGTAGTATGTCCGAATTCATAGAATTTGAAAAACATTATGCACATCTGATGCATGCAATGCTATCCCATGATGCCCCGCGAGAGAATTCATGAATGGGAGTGAAGTCAGATGTTCATGACAAAATGGCATACTACTCACATTCATACTGTATAGAACATACTCTTCTAAATTTAAATTCAAATGCAGTACCTACCGAGTAGTAGGCCATTTCGGACGGAGTCTCAGTCTTCAGAAACCTGTCAGTTGTGAAATATTGAGCTTGTTTGAGCTTGTGAAGTGTTTATTTTCTTTAGTTTGATAGTAAGGAAACATCCCAGATATACTTTTACAGTACAAATGAAATCCAAACTAACCATTTGATTTTGTTAGCTCACATTTCTAGTTTTGTGGTGAACAATTCATCTGTTCATGTCATTAAGAAAAAAAAAGTTTGCCCTTGTAATCTAAAATTGAAATCTGAAAATGCACTCAGTCTCAGATTGCGTAGGTTTGAGGTATTGGGCGTGGCTAACATACTTAACCACGCCCCTCCAACTGTCAGTTTTGACAACAAACAGAAATGGTGAGGAGGAGGTGTCTGTTAGGTTGTAATTACTTTCCCCAAACTCTTTTCCAGATCTTTCTGAATGAAATGCCTACTTTACTACATCCAATCAGCTTGCAGTAAAAAAAAAAACAAGCCACTCCCACTGTTATCTAATTTTATATTTCGTTTCTCTATGAACTGCATCATAATAGGAAAAAAAAAAACAGTCGCAGCTTCCAGTTCATGCAGACTTTAAGTAAGTGTAGGAAACTCAGAAGCCAAAACCAGGAGACTCTTGTCTTCAAAAGGATTCTTTTAATAAGACAAAAGGTCTGTGTCTGCCAGACTCGTTCTTTCACGGTCGTTTCAATGTAAAACCCAATGTAAATACATTTTTTAGTTATGAACTATTTCTTGTAACATATTTTTATTAATTTGTATTTCAACGTATGCACTGAATTTTAAGCGACGTAAAATTATCAGCTGAAAAGGGCATTTTCAGTTTTAGCCCATCACTCTCCCTCCAGATGTAGTCACTGCACGATCTGAAGTGGCTTCTGCACTGATGTGGAAAGAGTTGGCTAATGGCCAACGGGCAAATGGCAATGGCTTTCTTAAAGTAAGGGTGGTTTATTGCTGCAATGAGCAAAATGAAAGAGCAGCGCAATGCTCAATATTCAATATAGCTCAATATTCTGCTCATGTACATGTATCTATGCATGAGCCACAAACCAGACAAGCACAGCTCAAATAACTCACCGACAGGACATTTTTAAGTAGTATATTTGTTTATGATGCTTGCAATAGCGCTAGTGTGATGTCATTGCAATGCTGGTAAAATGATTTCTCTTGACTTATTCACAGTCAGTAAAATCTTGTTATTTTATTGGCTTGTTTTATTTCAAATCAGTGTAATTCAAGTAATTAAGTTAAATTTAAAACCTCTTACAAAATTACTTTAGGCGACGCAGTGGCGCAGTAGGTAGTGCTGTCGCCTCACAGCAAGAAGGTCGCTGGTTCGAGCCTCCGCAGGGTCAGTTGGCGTTTCTGTGTGGAGTTTGCATGTTCTTCCTGCGTTCCTCCGGGTGCTCCGGTTTCCCCCACAGTTCAAAAGACATGCAGTACAGGTGAATTGGGTAAGCTAAATTGTCCGTAGTGTGTGAGTGTGTATTAATGTATCCCAGAGATGGGTAGCAGCTGGAAAGGCATCCGCTGCGTAAAACATGTGCTGGATAAGTTGGCGGTTCATTCCACTGTGGCGACCCCGGATTATTAAAGGGACTAAGCGGAAAAGAAAATGAATGAATGAATGAATGAAAATCTTTAATAAGATGAATGAAAAACTTTATATTATTATTTAATAAAATAATAAATAATTAGGCTACTACAGAGGAGTTACGGTTTTGGTTTTTGGAAAGATGCATCCAGAAGTTTTGGTTTCAGCCCATAATTTTCCTTTCAGTGCATCCTGGCTTTGCACTTTATTCATTTGTGTCTGTAGATTTCCATTACGGTGCATATTTTTAAAGGCTGTTTTCTCAGAATGAGAAACCAAACATCACAGTTTTATTAATATCTCTATTCTGAAGGTGTTTACAGAGGGATCTGTTCATACACAATTGCCTGATTATATACATTTGATTCGCTTTTTTTAGGGTATTCGCAGTATTTTCTAAATTGCAGAGTGCTAAAAATTAGATATCCATCCATCCAAAAGAAAAAAACATTGACTCTGATGTCAAAAAAACAAACATTAATTTTGAATCAGGTTTTACAGTATCTTATGTTCAGATTTTTGTCTCTAGAAATACAAACCTGAAATTCAATGAAATAATACTTAAGTTGTATATTTCAGCATAACATTTTATAAAAGTTGTAATGCAAAAATGTTCACAATTCTTTTTAAAAACCGATCATCTGGGGAAGTATA
This sequence comes from Danio kyathit, assembly GCA_903798195.1. Taxonomy (NCBI): domain Eukaryota; kingdom Metazoa; phylum Chordata; class Actinopteri; order Cypriniformes; family Danionidae; genus Danio; species Danio kyathit. Next base: position 37,981,852 of record LR812533.1, read on the forward strand.
GTTTGCTGATAATTACAAGTAATTGTTTTTCACTTTCACCTACTGTGAAAAGTCTTGTAAGGGTCCTCATGGAGCGAGTTATTTTGAGACTTCCTTAGAAACATTACAACATTACTAAACATCTGTCTTTCTCTCTCCTTGTATGGCTGTAAGGTCCCCATTTTGTGGCCATAAACAACAAGAATGAAATAGTAGTGACAGATTTCCACAATCATTCTGTGAAGGTACGGCGAGCTCTTCTTCTTTTCTCTGTCTAAACTTTTCCACATGCCATAACATGTTATTATCTGACATTAGCCAGATCTGTCCCCACTCTGGATTTATTGGGGATTGTTTGTGAAAATATTTGCAGGTTTATAATGCCGATGGAGAGTTTCTCTTTAAGTTTGGCTCTCATGGTGAAGGGAACGGCCAGTTCAACGCTCCCACCGGTGTGGCTGTGGACGGAAATGGGAATATTATTGTGGCAGACTGGGGGAACAGCAGGATACAGGTGATTTAATGTGATGTGTAATAGTTTTAGTTTGAGCTCATTTTTCTGTTATTTTTTTATGGCAAACACACACTTGTTTTGGTGGTTTCTGAGCACTCTCCATTGGCGTAATGTGTTTTATACTCTAAAAATTTGCCGCAGGTTCCCTGTGAGGGTTGGGTTTAGTGTTAAGATAAGGTTTGGTGTGACTGTAGGTCTTTTTCTATTCAATGATAAATATTTGTTTACATTTTTATTCCATTGCATTTGTAATATACACTCAGCGGCCACTTTATTAGGTACACCTGTCCAACTGCTCGTTATTGCAAATTTCTAATCAGCCAATTATATGGCAGCAACTTGATGCATGTAGACACGGTCAAGACGATCTGCTGCAATTCAAACCGAGCATCAGAATGGGGAAGAAAGGTGATTTACGTGACTTTGAACGTGGCATGGTTGTTAGTGCCAGACGGGCTGAGTATTTCAGAAACTGCTGATCTACTGGGATTTTTATGCACAACCATCTATAGGGTTTACAGAGAATGGTTTGAAAAAGAGAAAATATCCAGTGAGCGGCAGTTCTGTGGGCACAAATGCCTTGTTGATGCCAGAGGTCAGAGGAGAATGGGCAGACTCGTTCGAGCTGATAGAAAGGCAACAGTAACTGAAATAACCACTTGTTACAACCGAGGTAAACAGAAGAGCATTTTTGAACGCACAACACGTCCAACCTTGAGCAGGATGGGCTACAGCAGCAGAAGACCACACCGGGTGCCACTCCTGTCAGCTAAGAACAGGAAACTGAGGCTACAATTCACCAGGCTCACCAAAATTGGACAATAGAAGATTGGAAAAATGTTGCCTGGTCTAATGAGTCTCGATTTCTGCTGCAACATTCGGATGGTAGGGTCAAAATTTGGCGTCAACAACATGAAAGCATGGATCAATCCTGCTTTTATCAACGGTTCAGGCTGGTGGTGGTGGTGTAATAGTGTGGGGGATATTTTCTTGGCACACTTTGGGCCCATTAGTACCAATTGAGCATTGTGTCAACACCACAGCCTACCTGAATATTGTTGCTGACCATGTCCATCCCTTTATGACCACAGTGTACCCATCTTCTGATGGCTACTTCCAGCAGAATAATGCACCATGTCATAAAGCGTGAATCATTTCAGACTGGTTTCTTGAACTTGACAAGGAGTTCACTATACTCAAATGGCCTCCACAGTAACCAGATGTCAATCCAATAGAGCACCTTTGGGATGTGGTGGAACAGGAGATCATGGCTGTGCAGCCGACAAATCTGCAGCAACTGATTGAGGCAGTTTTAAAGGCAAAAAGGAGTCCAACCCGGTACTAGTAAGGTGTACCTAATAAAGTGGCCGGTGAGTGTATTTCAATAATTAGTAGATTATTACTGAAATATTTTTTAAAGATTTAATAAAATACAACAAACTAAAAAATTGAAACATTTTTTCAAACATTTTTGAAATTTCTTATATATGGAAGCCCATTTCTGCCAAGGAGAAAAAATAAAGTTATTACCACGAATCCATTCATTTATTTTCTTTTCGGCTTAGTCCCTTTATTAATCTGGGGTCGCCACAGCGGAATAAACCACCAACTTATCCAGCATATGTTCTACACAGCAGATGCCCTTCCAGCTGCAACCCATCACTGGGAAACATCCATACACACTCATACACTACAGCCAATTTTGCTTACCCAATTCACCTGTACCGCATGTCTTTGGACTGTGGGGATAACCGGAGCACCCGGAGGAAACCCACATAAACACGGGTAGAACATGCAAACTCCACACAGAAATGCCAACTGACCCAGCCGAGGCTCGAACCAGCGACCTTCTTGCTGTGGGGAAATCACAGCACTACCTATTGTGCCACTGCGTCGCCCACCACAAATCCAGATTTATTTATTTATTTTTTTATTGTGTTTACATCTCACTATTCTGAATTTGTTTCATTTGCATCATCGCTCATTATTTTTTTTAGTTTGTATCAAAATTCTACGAAAAAAAAAAATCTGTCACGATGACCTTTTTACATTTTAGCACACAACCGTGCTTCAATACATCAATCCATGTAAACCTATTTTATTATTACTATCCTATTAAAAAATCTATTTGACTTTTTTCCCTTTTTGTTTTAGGTGTTTGACAGCTCTGGCTCGTTCCTGTCATACATCAACACGACGGCGGATCCTCTGTACGGTCCGCAGGGATTGGCTCTTACATCAGACGGTCATGTGGCTGTGGCGGATTCTGGAAACCACTGCTTCAAAGTCTACCGATACCTACAGTAACACACTCACAAAAATAAACACACTGTAAACTCCACCAGTCTTCTTTAGCATTTCACCATTTCCTTTTTGCACATACAGTCTCTGCACATATACGCCAACGTGAACAAACCCAGGGCTTCATGAACGTCGCATCTGTGTTCCATCAACAGTTCATTTCAAACTCAATATAAATGAATGTATATTGAACCCAAGCGAGTGGCGGGCAGCTATTTAAGCTCTGTTCAATTTATTAAGAATCACAGAGAACAAAATTACTAGTTTTCTGGGCAATTCATGAATGCAGCGGCTCAAGAATGACCTGAGGACGGAGAAATCTGACTTCAAACTGGCCTTTTGTGCGTTGACTAGCTGTACATGTGTACGCATTTGTATTATACGCTGTAAATTTGATCGCCATCGATTTGCCGATATGGTTTTGGAGGTTTGCTGTCTTTCTTAGTGCGCTAAACTCGATATTAAACTAAACCCAGCTGTCAATGTGCTTCAGTAGAACTGCTTGTAGGTTCATCGTGCCTCTGATTTGAACAGCTACGCCTACATAACGCTGACCACAACAGCACAATTCAAATATCGCATGCCTTTTATTCACGCTGAAAGGGTTAAAAAGCAAGTTTATTTATTTTGTACACGACGGTATAATGTACGAGTTATTTTTCTAAGTTGAAGTGTTTTGTTTATCTGCAGTTCGATGCCTTCACGAGCTGGGAAAGCTAATGTGTTTTTTGTTTTTTAAATATATGCACATGAACATGGAAGGAAATGATTTGTTATATCAAGTTGGTGAAAATATGAATACAAATTAAATGAAGTTACACAGTCACTGCTGCATTTTAAGGGAACATCTTCACTTTTTTTGGAAATAGGCTCATTTCACAAGTCACCTAGAGTTGAACAGTTGAGTTTTACCATTTTTGAAACCATTCAGCCGATCTGGAGCACTTTTAGCTTAGCTTAGCATAAATCATTGAATCTGATTAGACCATTAGCATCTCAAAAGTTTTAAAAGATTTGGATCATTTTCCTGTTTAAAGCTCGACTCTTCTGTAGTTACGGTGTCTACTAAGACCAATGGAAAATGAAAAGTTGCTATTTTCTAGATCAATATCAAAGCAAAGACGACAAAGTACCTTGATTATTATGCCGAATTGAAAGTAAAGTTCATAGTGTTATTAAGTTAAAACAGTGTTTCCCAACCCTGTTCCTGGAGGCACACCAACAGTACATATTTTGGATGTCTCCCTTATCTGAACCATTTCAGGTTTTGGAGTCTCTTCTGATGTTCTGATGAGTTGATTTAGGTGTGTTTGATTAGGAAGAGGTTGAAAATGTGTACTGTTGGTGTGCCTTCAGGAACAGGGTTGGGAAACACTGATCTAGAAAATATCAACTTTTCGTTTTCTGTAGGCTTTCGTACACAATGTAACTACAGCAGAGTGACACTTTAAATTTTGTACACGACAGTATAATGTACGAGTTATTTTTTAAATATATGCACATGAATGTGGAAGGAAATGATTTGTTATATCAACTTGGTGAAAATATGAATACAAATCAAATGAAGTTACACAGCCACTGCTGCATTTTAAGGGAACATCTTCACTTTTTTTGGAAATGGGCTCATTTCACAAGTCACCTAGAGTTGAACAGTTGAGTTTTACCATTTTTGAATCCATTCAGGCGATCTGGAGCACTTTTAGCTTAGCTTAGCATAAATCATTGAATCTGATTAGACCGTTAGCATCTCAAACGTTTCAAAAAGGTTTTGATAGTTTTCCTGTTTAAAGCTCGACTCTTCTGTAGTTACGTTGTCTACTAAGACCAATGGGAAATGAAAAGTTGCTATTTTCTAGATCAATATCAAAGCAAAGATGACAACGTTCCTTGATTATTATGCGAAATGAAAGTAAAGTTCCTAGTCTTATTGATCTAGAACGGTGTTTCCCAACCCTGTTCCTGGAGGCACACCAACAGTACATATTTTGGATGTCTCTCTTATCTGAACCATTCATTTCAGGTTTTGGAGTCTCTTCTGATGTTCTGATGAGTTGATTTAGGTGTGTTTGATTAGGAAGAGGTTGAAAATGTGTACTGTTGGTGTGCCTTCAGGAACAGGGTTGGGAAACACTGATCTAGAAAATATCAACTTTTCATTTTGTGTAGGCTTTCATACACAATGTAACTACAGAGGAGTGAGGCTTTAAATTATGTACACGACAGTATAATGTACGAGTTATTTTTCTAAGTTGAAGTGTTTTGTTTATCTGCAGTTCAATGCCTTCACGAGGTGGGAAAGCTAATGTGTTGTGATGTGTTTTGTTTTTTAAATATATGCACATGAACATGGAAGGAACTGATTTGTTATATTAAGTTGTGAAAATATGAATACAAATTAAATTAAGTTACACAGTCACTGCTGCATTTTAAAGGAACTCTTTAGTTTTTATTTTGGAAATAGGCTCATTTTAAAAGTCCCCAAAAGTTAAACAGTTGAGTGTTATCGTTTTTGAATACATTCAGCCGATCTTTGGGAGATAGCATAAAGCTTAGCTTAGCTTAGCATAAATCATTGAATCAGATTAGACCATTAGCATCTCATTCAAAAATAATGATTTTCCTATTTAAAGCCTTACACTTCTGTAGTTACATTGTGTACGAAAGTCTACAGAAAATGAAAAGTTGATATTTTCTAGATCAGGACACCAACAGTACACATTTTCACACCTGAATCAACTCATCAGATCATTAGAAGAGACTCAAAAACCTGAAATGAATGGGTCAGATAAGGGAGACATCCAAAATATGTACTGTTGGTGTGCCTCCAGGAACAGAGTTGGGAAACACCATTCTAGATCAATAAGACTAGGAACTTCACTTTCATTCCGGCATAATAATCAAGGAACTGTTATCCTTGCTTTGATATCGATCTAGAACAGGGGTGTCAAACTAAGTTCCTGGAGGTCCGCAACCCTGCTCCAACACACTTACCTGTAGGTTTCAAACAAGCCTAAAGAACTCAATTAGTTTGATCAGGTGTGTTTAATTAGGGTTGGAACTAAACTGTGCAGAGCTGCAGCCCTCCAGGAACTGAGTTTGACGTGATCTAGAAAATAGGAACTTTTAATTTTCCATTGGTCTTAGTACACAATGTAGCTACAGAAGAGTCAAGCTTTAAACAGGAATATGATCGAAACCTTTTTGAAACTTTTTAAGTGAGATGCTAATGGTCTAATCAGATTCAATGAATTATGCTAAGCTAAGCTAAAAGAGCTCTCGCCGATCTGCAGATTGGCTGAATGGAATCAAAATGCTAAACTCTATAAAGTGGTTCTAAAATTAATCCATTTTCAAAAAAAAAAAGTGTAGTGTTCCTTCAAGCTGCCAAATTTGTGAAAGAACTAATTGCAGGGTACATGTTTACCATATTATTGAAGCATTCACTACTGTTTTTTTTTATTATTATTGCTTGTTTTCTATGAATGTAGGAAAAGGATTGAAAAATAAATCTTATTTGCTGCTTTAGAAATGACAGCTTGATGATTTTTGGCCCAGATGTTTATCTGCTAAATATACAAAAGCAATGACTCCTCGATCATGAGCGCGTTTGTACTTTATACGAAGTTTTGATTTTACAAACTAGAAAGCCAGTGTTGTTTAAGCCACTAAATACAGTATTCTGTAATAAAACTGTACATTGTAAAACCACAAGAAGACATGTGAAGCATTTTAAAGAGAGTATTTAAGCTGCAATAATGCACTCTTGAACATGTAGCATCGGTTTTTTGCTTTTTTTAAAGGATGTGTTTACATTTGTAGTTTGGTTTGCTTGGTTACAACACATTTAGTCCTGGTTCACTTTGTGTTCACAGTCTCTTTTAAAGAGGTAGTTCACCCCAAACAAATTAAAATCTTGTCATTATTTACTAATTATTAGGGATGGCTAATGTGAAACTAACGTTTTGACAGTTTCAAGGCACAAGTGTTTTGAAACCACCGAATCATGATCCGAACAACCCAGGTCACGTGACTAAAGTGTTTCGAAACACCAGGTCACGTAACTAAAGTGTTTCGAAACACAAGGTCACGTAAATAAAGCGATTCAAAACATCGATCCTTTCAGAAGTGTTTTGAGACCTGGTGAATCTGCGTTTGACTGACAGGGACAAAACAAAAACTCTATCTCATATGTAGCCTAGTGCACTGTGCGTGTACACAGAGTAACTGTGCTGCAATTGTCCTGAGTTCGAATCCTGACTTGCACAAATACTCTGAAATTATGACTTGACGTATTTTAAAAATGTTACTTTGTAAATAAATTTGTCTTGTTTTGGTCATAACAAAGTGTTCATTCGGATGTCCGACCAATGTTTAAAAAAAAGCGTTAGCGTCATAAGAACAGAGCATTTAAAAACATCTATTGCTGCATCACCCAGGATTTGAACCCAATACCTGCGCATGCCAGTCAGGAACTCTCACCACTTGATTAAATCATTTGGAAATATAACTCTACGATGTGGGGTTTCATACCTCAATTTGCTTAATTGTTTCTTGGCTGAAGCTGTTCCAGAGAAATACATAAATAAATGACCACTAGGTGTCACTATAGAGATGGGTTTTGAAACATTTCGAAGCTTCGACTCATCACTTTGACTGTTTCAGCGCTTCATGAAGCATCGCTTTGCCCACCACCACTAATTATCCACTTGTTCCAAACCTGTTTGAATTATTTTAAACTGTTCAACACAAACGAAGATATTGTGAAGAATGTTAGGAAGACATTGACGCCTATAATATGTTTAGAAAGGCTGCCTTTTTTTTTTTTTTTACATTTTTCAAAACATCTTATTTTGTATTCAACAGAAGAAATTTATAAAAGTTTTGAAGCAAAGTTTTGAGCGTAAGTAAACGGTGAGGAAATGTTCATTTTTGCATGAACTGTCCCTTTAAGACTGAACCTAAAGGCATTTAGGTTGTATATTTTTGTAGTTACACATTCAAAATACACTTCAGACTGACATCATGTCCTGTTTTTGATTTGTTCATCTCTTTGTTTTCATGTTTCAGTCTAACCACATTGGAGTTTGTTTGGAAGAGGTTAAAAACAAAACGAAACATGTACAGTAGTTTGTTTTACATGGAGCAGTTGTTTTAATCAACCAAACCAGCCAAATGTGAACACATCCTAAAATAACCCCTTAAAAACTACACGTGTTTTACAACGGAGATCATTATATAAAAGATCATGTCAATAAGACAGAAATCTGCGGTCACTATACGAAAATTTATTCCATTTTGCTAAATTTCTCCCTTTGTCTAACAGAATGAAGAGTAATGTGAATCTACTGTATTGCCAATACACACATGCAAATAAACTGAATTGAAACGCTTATTATCCAATGTACCAAACAACTGTAAGAGTCTCTTTATATGTCAGTATGCACTAGAAATAAAAGCACATGATTTACAGAGCCAAATAATGACGTTCAGAGTGGTTATTTCTCATCTGCACGACGTCTTCTAGATGTCGCAGCCTTTAATGGGATGCTGCTTTATGAACTCAGTAAGGAGAAAGCAGGCTGAGCGGCTTGTGGTCGACCTGCACCTCTTCTCTTCCGGTATCTTCTCGATCCACATGTCATTGGTCAGTATGTACTTAGTTCTTAAGAAGAAACGGATGAAAAATGGTTTAAATATCAATAATGCGGTTTTCTTTATAATATCAAAGGTTATACTTTAAGGCTTACTGTTGTCTGTCGTTATTCTGCACTGAGATTGCTCTGTCATGGCCCATCATCAGATACTGGGCTTCGTCTTTCAGCTCCAGCTCGCATGATAAACGCTGGATCATCTGACGAGTTTCACCTTTCTGAATTTCAGAGTCAAAACCTTTAATAGAAATGTACATTTTTAGATATATTGTTGGTGTAATAATTTACAGTTACATATCCTGATCATTATAGAATTTACTGCTTGAGGGATAGTGGAATCAGTTGAAAGTTAAAGCAAATAAATCATGACATGGTGACAATGGGCTTTTGTCATTAGCTGATTGTACAGTACACTGATACTTGGCACACAAATTAATATGCAGACATGAAATATTTACATAATCATATAAAAGTATATGTAGAAGTTTGTTTCCATAAAAAAGGGGAAAGGTCAGAACTGTGAGATGTAAAGTCAGACTTGAAGGAAAAAAAAGGTGAGAATTCTGAGATGTAAAGTCAGATTTGAAAAAGAAAAAAGTGAAAATCAGAACTGTTCAATGTAAAACCATAATTTAGAGAGAGAAAGTATGATTTTTTTTTTTTTTTTAAAGGGTCGCAATTGAGAGATGAAAAATCAGAGTTCAAAGAAAAAAATAGTCAGATTTTAAAGGGGAAAAAAGTAGAAATTGTAAAATCAGAATTCAGGGTAGACTCAATTATGAGATGTAAAATCAGAAGAAGAAATAAAGCCAGATTTAAGATATGTAAAATCAGAATTCGCAAGAAATTAAATCTGAATTTTGTGATGTAAAATCCAAATATAAAAAATGAGAGAATTGAGAGACGTAAATATCTAAATTTGTCAGAATTGAAAGGGGGGAAAAAGGTAAAAATTTAGAATTCACAATTTTAAAAAAATCAGAATTGTGAGATCTAAAATTATAATTCAAAGCGAAAAAAAAAATCTTCAGAGGTTAGAATTCAGAGGTTAAAAAAAGTTTTTAAGATGTAAAATCAGAATCCAGAGAAAAGGTTGTAACTGACAGATTTAAGATCAGAGATCAGAGACAAAGGGAAAAAAAGAGAATTGTGAGATGTAAAATCAGTGATAAAATATTAATTGTGAGATGTAAAATCAGAATTCAAAGGAAAAAAAAGTCAGAATTGTGCGATGCAAAATCCAAATAAAAAAAAGTCCCTTTATTCATCAGGGTTCGCCACAGCGGAATGAACAGCAAATAATCCAGCATATGTTTTACACAGCGGATGCCCTTCCAGCTGCAAGTACTGGGAAATACCCATTCACACTCATTCACACAAATACATTACAGCCAATTTAGTTTATTCAATTCACTCATACCGCATGTCTTTGGACTGTGGGGGAAACACAGGGAGAACATGCAAACTCCACACAGAAATGCCAACTGACCCTGCCGGGACTCGAACCAGTGACCTTGCTGTGAGACAACGGTGCTAACCACTGTGCCACCGTGTCACCCCCAAATCAAATTCAGAGAAATAATGTCAGAATTCTAAGGTGTAAAATCAGAAGTCAAAGAAAAAAGGTCAGAATTAAGAGACATAAAATCAGAATTCAAAGGGAAAAAAGTCGGAATTATACGATGTAAAATCAGAAGTCAGAGGGAAAAAAGAATGATTTTTTAGATGCAAAATCTGAATTCAGAGAAAAGGTTGTAATTGAGAGGTTTAAAATTAGAGATTAGAAACAAATGTCAGAACTGTGAGATGTAAAATCTGAATTTCGAACATAAAGGTCAGAATTGTGAAATCTAAAATCCAAATTTAAAAGGAAAAAGTCTGAATTCTGATTTTACATCAGATAATTTAGAGGGAAAAGTCAGATTTTTGAGATGAAAAATCTGAATTCAGAGAAAAGGTTGTAACTGGAAGATTTAAAATCAGAGATCAGAAACAAAAGTCAGAATTGTGAGATAGAATTTTGACTTTTTTTTTCTCTGAATTCTGATTTTCTAAGGCGTGAAATAAGAATAAAAAACAACAACTCAGAATTGAGACAATCAGAACTTAAAGAAATACCATGTAGAATTTAGAGAGAAAAAAAGGCAAATATTTGAGATGTAAAATCAAAAATTAGAGAAAAAAGTCAGAATTCTAAGGTGTAAAATCAGAAGGCAAAGAAAAAAGGTCAGAATCAGGAGACAAAATCTAAATTCTAAACGTAAAGGTCAGAATTTTGGGATCTAAAATCATAATTCTAAAGGCAAAAAGTCAGAATTATCTGATGTGAAATCAGAATTCAGAGAGAAACAGAATTATAAAATGTAAAATCAGAGAAAAATCTGAAATGTGACATTAAAAAATAAGTCAGAATTCTAAGGTGTAAAATCAGTCAGAATTGAGTTTAAAAATTAGAATTCATTGAGATGTAGAATCAAAATTCAAAGGAAAAAAAATGAATTGTGTGATGTAAAATCTAAATTCAAAGAAAAATGGTCACAATTGAGAGACGTAAAAAATCTAAAATTGTCAAAATTTTAAGAAAAAAAAGTCAGAATTCAGAGAAAAATAAGTATAAAATCAGAATTCTAAGGGGCAAAAGTAAAAAATATCTGATGTAAAATCTGAATTCAGAGGAAAAAGAGTCAGATTATTGAGATTCAGATTCAGAGAAAAGGTTGTGATTGAGAGATTTAAAATCAGAGATCAGAGACAAAAGTCAGAATTGTGAGATGTAAAATCAGAATTCAAAGAAACAAATTGAGAATTAGGCGACACAGTGGCCCAGTAGGTAGTGCTCACAGCAAGAAGGTCACTGGGTCGCAAGTTCGAACCTCGGCTGGGTCAGTTGGCGTTTCTGTGTGGAGTTTGCATGTTCTCCCTGTGTTCAGGAGGGTTTCCTCCGGGTGCTCCGGTTTCCCCCACAGTCCAAAGACATGCGGTATAGGTGAATTGGGTAGACTAAATTGTCCATAGTGTATGAGTGTGGATGAGTGTATGATGTTGCCCAGAGATGGGTTGCGGCTGGAAGGGCATCCGCTGTGTAAAAATGTGCTGGATAAGTTGGTGGTTCATTCCGCTGTGGCGACCCCAGATTAATAAAGGGACTAAGCCGACAAGAAAATGAATGAAATTGAGAATTATGAAATGTAAAATCAGAGAAAAATCTGAATTGAGCTGCAAAATCAGAGTTCAGGAGAAAAAAAGTCAGAAATGTGAGATGTAAAATTCAAAGACAAAGGTCAGAATTGAGAGATGTAGAGTAAATTTAGTGAAAAAGTCAGAACTGAAAGGTGTAAAATCTAAATTTTAAAAGCTTAGAATTGTGAGACAAAATCAGAATTCAAAGAAAAAATTCAATGAAAAAAAGGACAGAAGATCAGAAATTCAACCTGAAGAAAAAAAATCTACCTGACGTAAGATATGTAAATGCATGGTAAAATAATTTCACACTTTGACCAAAGCATTTATTTTTCACTCACACAGATGAACAGAAAATGACAGCTATGATGGCTACTTATAGAAAAAAAAAACTGACCACTAGATATGACGATTCAAAAGTCAAACCAAACTTACCAGCCTTACCAGTCTGCAGAACATCAGTGATTAGCGTGGTGTAGTACATAAAAACATCATCAGTTCTTGAGCTGACAATTTTGATCACATAAACTACAAAAAATAAATAAATAAATAAATTCAGAACACAATTAAAATATGAACATTTACCTTTCAGACATTTGTAGATTATTTGATCTCACCATAGTCAACGCTGGGATCATAACAAGCAAAACTACTCCTGGTGTTGGATTCCATATCCTTGCTGAAGGTGACTTTCAGCTTCGGACAACCACCTGGAAAAAAAGAGCAAAGTACCAAACATACAGTTGAAGTCAAGATTATTCGCCCTCCTGTGATTTTAGTTTCTTTTTTAAATATTTCCCAAATGATGTTTAACTGGGCAGGGAATTTTTCACAGTATTTCCTATAATATTTTTTCGGTTATTATTGATCGGTTTTATTTCAGCTAGAATAAAAGCACTTTTTTTATATATATTTTTTTAAACCATTTTAAAGGTCAATATTAGTATTAATTAAGCAATATTTTTTTCCGATTATCTATTTGCCTAATGAACTTATTTAAGCCTTTAAATGTCACTTTAAGCTGAATATTAGTGTCTTGAAAAATATCTAGTAAAATATTATGTGCTGTCATGATGGCAAAGATAAAATCAATTGGTTATTAGAAATTATTAAAAAAATATACAGGGGGGCTTATATATCAGAAGGGCTAAAATTCTGACTTCATACTTCTTGTTTTCACTTCATGTTAGGCTTTGTGGCTTGAAATTTTACAGCAGAAAGTTTCATTTCCCCACCTTCTGCACATGTACACACATCCCCTTGACACAGTTTGGAGATCATCGGGCTTTTCTGAGGCGCTGTGTAGAAAATGCCACATCTCTTGTCTGTGCGACACATTGAATAGCATTAGTCAGGGTTCAGAACTCAGATGTGTTTCTTAATAAAGTGTTCAGATGATGACCTGGGCTGTAATAGTCATAGATGACAGCAGAAGCAGGCTGGACGAGACCCATGGGAACAGCCTGATCGGCACCAAACTGAAGACACTCCTCTGTTTCAGTGATCTGTTGACATTATCAAAACATCAGTGTCAGGTGAGTAGGCCTGACAAACCACCTGTAGAAACACTTCTCTTTATTTAAAAAGAACATACAGTTGAAGTCAGAATTATTAGCCCCCTGTTTATTTTTTTCCCCCTAATTTCAGTTTAACAGAGAGAAGATTTTTTTTCAACACATTTATAATCATAATAGTTTTAATAACTCATCTCTAATAACTGATTTATTTTATCTTTGTCATGATGACAGTAAATAATATTTTACTAGATATTTTTCAAGACACTTTTATACAGCTTAAAGTGACATTTAAAGGCTTAACTAGGTTAATTAGGTTAACTAGGCAGGTTAAGGTAATTAGGCAAGTTATTGTATAACGATGGTTTGTTCTGTAGACTATCGAAAAAATATATAGCTTAAAGGGGCTAATAATTTTGACCTTAAAATGGCTTTTAAAAAATTAAAAACTGCTTTTATTCTAGCCGAAATAAAACAAATAAGACTTTTTCCAGAAGAAAAAATATTATCAGACATACTGTGAAAATTTCCCTGCTCTGTTAAACATCATTTGAGAAATATTTAAAAAAGAAAAAAAAATTCAAAGGGGAGCTAATAATTCTGACTTCAACTGTATATTACTGACAGTCAGAGCACTAACAGTTCTTTTGTGTTAGCACTTCTTATGTGTATTGCCTCTTATTGTTGAATTACTGAATGCCTCAAGTCACTTTTAATGTTTTTATGCTTGACCCTTTTTCAGGTAAGAACCATCGATGGTCATTTCATTGGCAATGATTGCAAATTACAATATAATAATTATTATAAATCATAAAAAGTTTAAAAATCTTTTAAAAACCCCTAGTAACACTCCAGGGTTTCTGCAGTATTTCAATAAAGGTTCATTTCTTGCACATAAATATGGCACTGAGGAAAAGCTTCAAATTATATATTGAGAGAAAAGAATCAGAAATTCATGGGATACTTGAATAGAAACTCTTTTGTTACCTTTGCAAAATAAAGATAGACTTTGTTGTGGTGAATTTCATAGTGATCGATGTACTTCTCTGTGCCCTTTACATTCTGCAGGGGGAAAAAAGTGAAATTAAAGCAATGCTTGGAAAATAAATACATTCATATTTTTATCACATATTAATAATCTTAATTATGTGTTATTGCATAAAGCCATGAAATGACAAGACAACACTTTGATATAGAAATAAGCATCAATGGTTTCTTAACTGTAAGATTAATAATTTGTTAAACATATCTGAATTATTGTCAGTTTCTGTAGAAAAGCATAGTAACTTTAAGTCCTGTGATATAAGTTGAGGGGTGACATGGTGGCTCAGTGGTTAGCACAGTCGCCTTACAGCAAGAAGGTCGCTGGTTCGAGTCCCAGTTGGGTCAGTTGGCATTTCTGTGTGGTACTGTACCCAGTGTTCGCGTGGGTTTCCTCCGGGTGCTCCGGTTTCCCCCCACAGTCCAAAGACATGTGGTACAGGTGAATTGAATAAACTAAACTGGCTGTAGTATATGTGTGTGCGAATGTGAGAGTGAATGGGTGTTTCCCAGTACTGGGTTGTAGTTGGAAGGGCATCCGCTGTGTAAAACATACACTGGATAAGTTGGTGGTTCATTCTGCTGTGGCAATCTCTGATGAATAAAGGGACTAAGCCGAAAGAAAACGAATGATATAAGCTGAATTATTAAATAGATAGACTGTATATATAATGGATGGATAAAATGGTACAAATTAATTCCATCCACCCATCACCTGTATATACATTGTATATACATTGCAGATGAAAGGATGAATTGAATGATAAATAGATCATCGAAATAAAAGTGAAGGGATGAATAGATGATGGATAGATAGAACAGTTTAGATGAATTAATAAATGGTGGATAGAATGGTATGGATGAATGGATGAATTGCTAATTAGATGGGTGGATAGAATGGTGCGGATGGAGGAATCGATAAAGAGATGATGGATTGATAGAATGGTGTGGATGAATGGAGTAATCGATAAAGAGATGATGGATTGATAGAATTGTGTGGATGAATGGATGATGGGTGAATAGTACAGATGAACAGACGAATTGATAGATGGATGGATGATGGATGGATAGATGGATGGATGGATGGATGGATGGATGGATGGATGGATGGATGGATGGATAGAAAGGTGCAGATGAAATGAAGTGCAGATAAACTATGAACTGATAGAATGGAACAGATAAACAGGTGAATTGATAAATAGAAAATGCTTAGAATGCTATGGATGGATGGATGATTAGAATGGTATGTATGAACACATGGATGGATGGATGGTACGATATGAATAAATGGATACATAAAGAGAACGGCACGGATGAAATGATGGATGATAGAATGATATGGATGGATAAATTGACTGATAAATGGATGAACAGATGGACAGATTAATAGATCAATGGATGGATGGAAAGATGGATGGATAATTAAAAGATATAAATGGATGGATGGACAGATGGATGGATGAATAATTAAAAGGTATGAATGGATGGATTGACGGATGGATGGAAAATTAAAAGGTATGAATGGATGGACGAATAATTAAAAGGTATGAATGGATGGATGAATAATTAAAATGTATGAATGAATGGATGAATAATTAAAAGGTATGAATGGATGGATGGAAAATTAAAAGGTATGAATGGATGGATGAATAATTAAAAGGTATGAATAGATGGATGAATAATTAAAAGGTATGAATGGATGGATGAATAATTAAAAGGTATGAATGGATGGATGGAAAATTAAAAGGTATGAATGGATGGATGAATAATTAAAAGGTATGAATAGATGGATGAATAATTAAAAGGTATGAATGGATGGATGAATAATTAAAAGGTATGAATGGATGGATGAATAATAAAAAGGTATGAATGGATGATGAATAATTAAAAGGTATGAATGGATGGATGGAAAATTAAAAGGTATGAATGGATGGATGAATAATTAAAAGGTATGAATAGATGGATGAATAATTAAAAGGTATGAATGGATGGATGAATAATTAAAAGGTATGAATGGATGATGGATAATTAAAAGGTATGAATGAATGGATGGAAAATTAAAAGGTATGAATGGATGGATGAATAATTAAAAGGTATGAATGGATGGATGAATAATTAAAAGGTATGAATAGATGGATGAATAATTAAAAGGTATGAATGGATGGATGGAAAATTAAAAGGTATGAATGGATGGATGAATAATTAAAAGGTATGAATGGATGGATGAATAATTAAAAGGTATGAATAGATGGATGAATAATTAAAAGGTATGAATGGATGGATGAATAATTAAAAGGTATGAATGGATGGATGGAAAATTAAAAGGTACGAATGGATGGATGGAAAATTAAAAGGTATGAATGGATGGATGGAAAATTAAAAGGTATGAATGGATGGATGAATAATTAAAAGGTATGAATGGATGGATGAATAATTAAAAGGTATGAATGGATGGATGGAAAATTAAAAGGTATGAATGGATGGATGAATAATTAAAAGGTATGAATGGATGGATGAATAATTAAAAGGTATGAATGGATGGATGAATAATTAAAAGGTATGAGTGGATGGATGAACAATTAAAAGGTATGAATGGATGGATGAATAAATAAAAGATATGACTGGATGGATGAATAATTAAAAGGTATGAGTGGATGGATAGATAAATAAAAGGTATGAATGGATTAATGAATAATAAAAGGTATGAATAGATGGATGAATAATTAAAAGGTATGAATGGATGGATGAATAATTAAAAGGTATGAATGGATGGATGAATAATTAAAAGGTATGAATGGATGGATGAATAATTAAAAGTTATGAATAGATGGATGAATAATTAAAAGGTATGAATGGATGGATGAATAATTAAAAGGTATGAATGGATGGATGAATAATTAAAAGGTATGAATGGATGATGAATAATTAAAAGGTATGAATGGATGGATGGAAAATTAAAAGGTATGAATGGATGGATGAATAATTAAAAGGTATGAATGGATGGATGAATAATTAAAAGGTATGAATGGATGATGGATAATTAAAAGGTATGAATGAATGGATGAATAATTAAAAGGTATGAATGGATGGATGGAAAATTAAAAGGTATGAATGGATGGATGAATAATTAAAAGGTATGAATGGATGGATGAATAATTAAAAGGTATGAATAGATGGATGAATAATTAAAAGGTATGAATGGATGGATGAATAATTAAAAGGTATGAATGGATGGATGGAAAATTAAAAGGTATGACTGGATGGATGAATAATTAAAAGGTATGAATGGATGGATGAATAATTAAAAGGTATGAATGGATGGATGAATAATTAAAAGGTATGAGTGGATGGATGAACAATTAAAAGGTATGAATGGATGGATGAATAAATAAAAGGTATGACTGGATGGATGAATAATTAAAAGGTATGAGTGGATGGATAGATAAATAAAAGGTATGAATGGATTAATGAATAATAAAAAGGTATGAATGGATTAATGAATAATAAAAAGGTATGAATGGATTAATGAATAATAAAAAGGTATGAATAGATGGATGAATAATTAAAAGGTATGAATGGATGGATGAATAATTAAAAGGTATGAATGGATGGATGAATAATAAAAAAGTATGAATGGATGGATGGAAAATTAAAAGGTATGAATGGATGGATGAATAATTAAAAGGTATGAATGGATGGATGAATAATTAAAAGGTATGAATGGATGGATGAATAATTAAAAGGTATGAGTGGATGGATGGATAGATAAATAAAAGGCATGAATGGATGGATGAATAATAAAAATGAATGAACGGATGGATGAATAATTAAAAGGTATGAACGGATGGATGAATAATTAAAAGGTATGAATGGATGGATGATTAAAAGATATGAATGGATGGATGGATAATTAAAAGATATGAATGGATGAATGAATAAATAAAAGGTATGAATGGATGAATGAATAATTAAAAGGTATGAATGGATGATGAATAATTAAAAGGTATGAATGGATGATGGATAATTAAGGTATGAATGGATGATGGATAATTAAGGTATGAATGGATGATGGATAATTAAGGTATGAATGGATGATGAATAATTAAATGTATGAATGGATAGATGGATAAATAAAAGGTATGAATGGATTAATGAATAATTAAAAGGTATGAATGGATGATGAATAATTAAAAGGTATGAATGGATGGATGGAAAATTAAAAGGTATGAATGGATGGATGAATAATTAAAAGGTATGAATGGATGGATGAATAATTAAAAGGTATGAATGGATGATGGATAATTAAAAGGTATGAATGAATGGATGAATAATTAAAAGGTATGAATGGATGGATGGAAAATTAAAAGGTATGAATGGATGGATGAATAATTAAAAGGTATGAATGGATGGATGAATAATTAAAAGGTATGAATAGATGGATGAATAATTAAAAGGTATGAATGGATGGATGAATAATTAAAAGGTATGAATGGATGGATGGAAAATTAAAAGGTATGACTGGATGGATGAATAATTAAAAGGTATGAATGGATGGATGAATAATTAAAAGGTATGAATGGATGGATGAATAATTAAAAGGTATGAGTGGATGGATGAACAATTAAAAGGTATGAATGGATGGATGAATAAATAAAAGGTATGACTGGATGGATGAATAATTAAAAGGTATGAGTGGATGGATAGATAAATAAAAGGTATGAATGGATTAATGAATAATAAAAAGGTATGAATGGATTAATGAATAATAAAAAGGTATGAATGGATTAATGAATAATAAAAAGGTATGAATAGATGGATGAATAATTAAAAGGTATGAATGGATGGATGAATAATTAAAAGGTATGAATGGATGGATGAATAATAAAAAAGTATGAATGGATGGATGGAAAATTAAAAGGTATGAATGGATGGATGAATAATTAAAAGGTATGAATGGATGGATGAATAATTAAAAGGTATGAATGGATGGATGAATAATTAAAAGGTATGAGTGGATGGATGGATAGATAAATAAAAGGCATGAATGGATGGATGAATAATAAAAATGTATGAACGGATGGATGAATAATTAAAAGGTATGAACGGATGGATGAATAATTAAAAGGTATGAATGGATGGATGATTAAAAGATATGAATGGATGGATGGATAATTAAAAGATATGAATGGATGAATGAATAAATAAAAGGTATGAATGGATGAATGAATAATTAAAAGGTATGAATGGATGATGAATAATTAAAAGGTATGAATGGATGATGGATAATTAAGGTATGAATGGATGATGGATAATTAAGGTATGAATGGATGATGGATAATTAAGGTATGAATGGATGATGAATAATTAAATGTATGAATGGATAGATGGATAAATAAAAGGTATGAATGGATTAATGAATAATTAAAAGGTATGAATGGATGATGAATAATTAAAAGGTATGAATGGATGATGGATAATTAAGGTATGAATGGATGATGGATAATTAAGGTATGAATGGATGATGGATAATTAAGGTATGAATGGATGATGGATAATTAAGGTATGAATGGATGGATGGATAATTAAAGGTATGAATGGATGATGAATAATTAAATGTATGAATGGATAGATGGATAAATAAAAGGTATGAATGGATTAATGAATAATAAATAGGTATGAATGGATGGATGAATAATTAAAAGGTATGAATGGATGGATGAATAATTAAAAGGTATGAATGGATGGATGAATAATTAAAAGGTATGAATGGATAGATGAATAATAAAAAAGTATGAATGGATGGATGAATAATAAATAGGTATGAATGGATGATGAATAATTAAAAGGTATGAATGGATGGATGAATAATTAAAAGGTATGAATGGATGATGAATAATTAAAAGGTATGAATGGATGGATGAATAATCAAAAGGTATGAATGGATGATGAATAATTAAAAGGTATGAATGGATGGATGAATAATTAAAAGGTATGAATGGATGGATGAATAATCAAAAGGTATGAATGGATGATGAATAATTAAAAGGTATGAATGGATGATGAATAATTAAAAGGTATGAATGGATGATGAATAATTAAAAGGTATGAATGGATGATGAATAATTAAAAGGTATGAATGGATGGATGAATAATAAAAAGGTATGAATGGATGGATGAATAATTAAAAGGTATGAATGGATGATGAATAATTAAAAGGTATGAATGGATGGATGAATAATTAAAAGGTATGAATGGATGATGAATAATTAAAAGGTATGAATGGATGATGGATAATTAAGGTATGAATGGATGGATGGATAATTAAGGTATGAATGGATGGATGGATAAGTAAAAGGTATGAATGGATGATGGATAATTAAGGTATAAATGGATGGATGGACAATTAAAAGGTGTGAATGGATGGATGGACAGATAACTAAAAGGTATAGACAGACAAATGGACAGGCAGGCAGGCAGGCAGACAGATAGATAGATAGATAGAGTATAAGCACATGTTCCAGGTCTTTGCTGTTTGGTATCAGTCCACTCAGTAGAGAAATGTCCACTATGATCATGCCCTCAGAATTCTTCTTTTTCAAGCTGAAGGAGGACAGAAGAGCAAAATAGTGAATCTCAGAGAGTCCAAACAAGTTATCATATTTCTGCAGAACATTTATAGAACAAACCAGTCTTTTTTTAAATGCACACAGTGATGTTTTGCTGCGCTCACCCCACACACACAGTGTATATGAGAGAACTCTCTTTTTTTGGCTCCTCAGAGACTTGTCTTTTTCTGCGGCTGCGAAGGTCAAACCACTGCATGTTGCTCATGGGCTCATCATTTTGAGCTTCACTGGTGTCATAATTCTCATAATAATCTTCAAGCAGATCTTCACTATTGTCTGTTTCTGCAAAAGAGAATACTCATTTTATTTTTTAGTAACAGCACTTGGACAGTCTGTAGCTACTCCTCCCTTAAAAAATATAAATAAAAAATGACACATTGCAATGCACTTCATTCATTATCAGAGTGTCCACAAAGAAAGTCTCCCTTAATGTCACATACTGTATTCCAGCTCTCCTTTCACTGTGACATTAAGATGAAAAAGATCACAGAATGATTCATCCTTCTTCATAGTTCTGTACGTCTGCACAACCTGCGACAAGCAAAATGTCAGTCAAAATATTATGAAGCTCAGCAGATTATGTACTGTATGTAAAATAAAAATAACGACAACTTTTTATTATAAACTGCAAATTTTAATAGCCTATAATATCAAAATTGCAAAAAATTTAAATTAAAAAGTCAACTTAAAGAAAAAAAAACTGCAAAGTGTAAACAGAGTATTGTTTTGTAAACTCAGGACATTATGAGACATCAGAATTGTGAAAACGCAGTGTATTATGAGATATTAAACCAGAATTTCCAAATGAAATCAGCATTACAATATATAAATGTAAGAATATATACACAAGTGAGATGAATTCTGAATTGTGAGCTGTAAAAATATAGAGTATGTGATATCCTGCGTTCATATCTCAAACTTCTTTTATTCTTCCTCATAATTCTTCTTTATTTTTATGAAGTGCAAAAAAAACAAAAAAAAAAACAAGAGTGAAATAGTTATATTTCTTACGGCTAATGTTCCACGTCCTGTTCCCTGAATGTTTAGGGTAACTTTCCCAACATCTCTGACCTGTGTATACAAGTGCATATACAGTGAGACATTTTATAGTTGTTACGGCATACTTTAGCACATATTTAAAGACTACAAAATCATACGACAAGTACATACAGTACATACGACATATAGTGCTCAGCATATACAGTATAAGTACACCCCTCACAAATCTATATTTTAAATTCATGGTTCTAATAGGAAGCTATACCGTACAATATTATATTTGGTCATATACATTAGTTTAGTCAGTACTGAAGCCAAATCTGCAGCTTATCTAACAAAATAACTTACGATAACGCTCCAAAAACTAGTACACCCAAATGTATATGTTATAGAAAAATATTAAATACAAATTTAAAAAAGAGGAAAAATCAAGAGAAGCAAAACATTTTGTAGGTTGTAATTATTTTTGCAATATTTTCGCTTGAATTTCATTGTATTATCTTTCAATTTTTCAACTTTCAGTTTGGTGACTAAAATATTATTTTAATAAATATATCTGTTTATTAAATCTGTTTTGTTTAAATGCACCAATATACATTGCCTAAATATCTGTCATACCTGTTTAAAGTTGAAATAATATGTACTTCGAATATATAATTTGTTACAATGTACTTATTATGTAAATACATGTTTTTACATTGTACTTATGACCGATTAAATGCTTTTATGTAATGACATTTGTAATTAATTTCTGTAATTACTTCAATTACACTGTTGACATCCCTTACATATTAACCCACCTGTAAACCCTTTTGATATCTCCAAACCTGTCATAAACCCTATCCATACACATACAGAAGTACATTGTATTTAGTTTTGACGTAAGTACATAGTAGTTAAGGCCACCTACTGTAACATAAAGCGGGACCAAAGTTGCTTACCTTAACAGCTGTTGTTGTGAGAGCATTACTTTTGGTCAAGTGCAAATCTTTTTTTCTGCCATTTTCAAGGCACATTTCTACCCTCAGATTCAGATCGTCAACATCATTGTTCTGTATGCTGTATTTTGTCAGAGCTTCCAGGGCCAAAACTGTATCCTATTTAAAAAATACAAAATAAAATAAGTAATAAAATTGTTCATTTCAACTTCGACCTTTTTTTTAAAGGTAGTAAAGTTTATTTATTTTACCCATCAAATAGAAAGTTCAAAAGAACAATATTTTATTAATTAATTTATTTATTTATTAATTTATGAATTTGATTAAATTTTTGCAATCTTTTAATTGTATTAAAGAGTTTAAAGTCACATTTGATCATATTAGGATTACAATAATTCGTCGACCCACCTGTGTGGAGCGGAATCCTCCACCGTGTCTGCGCTGCTCTGTCAGCCAGTTTGCAGTGCGTTTAGACATGCTCTTGTCATCCACAATCAGTGCAGTGAGCAGAGCATACGCCGTGGTCTCCACTGATCCAGCATCAGCTTTATCTTCTGATGCACCTCTGCCACCCTTGGCTTTCCAAAAACACTTTGCTGCATGAAATAGAAAATATGATAACTGCGCTAAATTGCTCATATGCATTCATGTTTCACTAATTAAGGTCACTGATTTCAACTAAACCACAGCAAACGCTCCTTAAGTGTTGCCATGTATACTTATTATAAGCATTTTTGGTTTTAGCAATCCTACTAATACAGTAGGTGGGTTCAGATGCAACAATTTGCTATGTTGCTTATAAACTTTTGGGTTTACATTTATTATGGGTTTGCTCTTATGTGAGATTTGTTTTTGGAAGATCTGGCAATGCAAATGAGTCGAGTATTTTTTCATCCTGTGATTTCTGGCACCACACACACTGCTGCTAAATTAGATTGTCAGATTACCTTTTAGTGCGTAGCCCTGCTCTTTACATTCAATTTATTTGACAAAAATGCCAACCACAAATAGTAACTAAAATGAATCCTAGTAGTGACAACTGTATTTACACAAACTGTACACTGTGTTCAGAACTGAACTAAACAACTAGTTGTTAGTGACTTGTTTAGAGAGGTGTCTCGGTTCTGTATATGCTCAATAATAACAAACCGAGCAGAGCAATACATCACAGAAAAAGAGGCATTCATTTGTGTTGCCAGATCTTGCTAGAAAAAAACAAACAAGAAAAATTCCATAATTAAACAAAAAATATTATTTAAATAATTGACATTAAGAATAAATAAAAATATTGTTACATTCATCATTCCATTCTTAGAACTCTAAAACTAAATTATGAGTTATACCAAACAACATTCCCAAAGTCGCTTATACTAAATGAACATGGCAACATTTTAGGATCGAAGTTTTTGAAGCTGCCTTTCAAGCATAAACAAATACAAAAATCAACAAATGACTGAACCATGTGTACAGAACAATCAGTACTAAAAGGTGAAATGGCAGCCGAATGAAGCAGCAGTGTGTACATAGTGTGTTCATTTTTTTGTTTAAAACACATAAATCTTATTTTTGAGAACATCTTATGTTAGTAGATTGTAAATAAAAGATGCAGGTAATATTTTAATACTGACTGGTGTCACAGTTAGCAATGTCTTGTAGCTTTCGTTGTGCTTTCCGGGCTTCTGCACTTCGATGATCATGCAAGGACAAGGAATAAGCTGTAATAGCAAGTGAATAGGGACTCCTCAAAGCATCCAGCTGCCCTTCTAGGTAGGACTTTGCTTCATCCATAGCTACTCTCTGGAAATAAATACAGCCTTGATCATACATTATCTGTTTGTTCAGTAGTCAATAATTAGCAACACACTGTCTCTGTACTGTCACTATGCGTTACCAGTTCTGTATCACTTCCCAGATCGTACACTTTCAAAGCATGGTGCATTGATATAAGCACAAAGGCAGTGAGGGGAACGTCATCTGTCACCTGTCCTACTCCTCCCTGAAGACAAATATATATTTGTTGTTATCAGTAGATGCAGCCAATCAATGATGATGAATAAAATCTAAATATAGTATAAACTAAACTAAAAACTATTTATAAACTATATATATTTCTTCAGCTGTACCTTCATTCCTTGGTCATACAGAGGATTGGGATCATCCCATGCACCATTGCTCTTCTGTTTGGAAACCAGATAGGTCATGGCCTCCTGAATATATAATTCGTTCACATTGATAATCTCCCGAGACCCCGTCAGCTCCTTGGCAATAAATGCAGTAAGCCTAGGAAAAGGTTGGATAGAGGTAAAAATATTATATATGAAAATAAATAATATTTTTTGTACGTTTTTTGTTTTCCACAAATAAGGCCTTGATATAGAGTCATGCAGTATGTGTTGATCATACCAGAGGACTTAAAAACATACCAAATACTGCTAGGAGTTCTCAGGAAAGCTCCATAAGAGCCATCGTTTTTCTTGTATGTGAGGACTGTGTTGTAACCTGGTACATAAGAAGTTGAAACTTGAAATTATGATATAGATGATATTTCAAAATCCTGTCATTTGTTAGATATATTAAAGGTGCAGTGGGTGATTGTCTTTCGAAACTTTTTTGTTATGCTGGTTGAAAGACTCTTCACATTACGATAGTAATGATTAAAGTAAATCATTTAAATGTATATATTTATTTTTATATTCTGGGTAAGGCATAGGACCATAAATAGTTTGTCCAATTAAAATTTTTGGGCCGAAAATTATGATACAGTAGGTAACTCAAACTGTCCATGAATTTAAATTTGTAAATCTGTGCACCCTGTTTATGCAGATAGATCTGTCATTTGCGCGTTCACATGCAGCGGTGACCTACAGCTGACAGAGAGAGACATCAGGCAAAATTTTCCTTATGAAAGATCAACAACGTGGCCTTGTATCCATGAAAAGAAAGATTAGCTATAATTCCATCCAAAAATGTGAATTAACTTAATGCATAAAACTGGATTATCACATAAAAGATGTGTGAATAAAGCAGCATTTCCATCCAACAAGTCAAAGTGAACAAAATCGTCACTTCCTGATTAACTGGCGCCAATTATCAACAGTAAAAATGGAATTTGCTGCGATAAGAGATGCTGTGTGAATCTTTTCTTCATTTAATAAATGACTTGTGCCTCGGAAGGCAATCCTGACACACAGTGAACGCGTGGTAGCGTTTGAAGACGCGAGACGCGGAGCACAGACATTCTTGATTCTGGAAGTCATTAATAATATAATAACACTAATACTGAAATGGTTAAGGCGTTTTAGATTGACCAAAACAACTTTTCAGATGTTTTACAATGTGCTCAGCCTGCTGGTTTATCCATTTACATACATTATTATCATCACATGATCTCAGTCAAAATTTGTTCGGTAAAAGTGCATTTTTTGCTATCAAAAAAAAAGTTTATCTTACTCAGTTATGTGCATATGTTTATGCACATTTTCAAAATTTATGCGCATCTTGGCGTTTCCATCAACCATTTTTTATGCGAATTTTGCACGCTGAAGGGAAATATGCTGTTTAAAACCACGATCTGAAGGATGACACCATGTTTGCAGTATTTCCTTTAGACAGGTATGCATTAAAACTATTTTAGTCGGTCAAAGCTTATGTAGATTGTGTTCTTTTACGAAATAGGCTATTTGCACAGTGGTGTTTTTCAGCCACTAAAAACTTCCGGCGAAAGATTGACTATTTTCATGTTCATAAGGTTCCTTTTACTGCATTGATAATGTAAATAAATCTAAATATAGTCAGTTACATAAACCTAAGCATTCATTTAGCTGTTCAAGCGTAAAACAAGATGAAATGCTGTTTAGACAAGTGATGTACGTGAGGAGCAGTGAGCACAGTTGAAAATGAAAAGTTACAGTATGTCACAAAAGTGAGTACACCCCTCACATTTTTGCAAATATTTATTTATATCTTTTCATCGGACAACACTGCAGAAATAACTCTTTGACACAATGCAAAGTAGTCAGTGTAAATGTCGTTTAGCAGTGTAAATGTATTGTCCCCTCAAAATAACTAAAAATACAGCCAATAATAGCTGAACCCCTGGCAACAAAAGTTAGTACACCCCTAAGAAATAATTTACAAATTGAGCACACTTAGTCATTTTTTTTCTTCCCCTGTGTCATGTGACTCATTAGCGTTACACTGTCTCAGGTGTCATTAGTTAGCAGGTGAGTTAAATTTGGTAAAAAAAGCTCTTCCACTCTCTCAACCTGGCCCCTGAAAGTTCAACATGGCACCTCATGGCAAACAACTCTCAGAATACCTGAAAAAACTAATTGTTGCTTTGCATAAAGATGGCCTAGGCTCTAAGAAGATAGCCAACACTCTGAAACTATGTTGCAGCACAGTGGCCAAGACCATCCAGCGCTTTAAGAGAACAGGTTCTTCTCAGAACAGGCCTCGCCATGGTCGGCCAAAGAAGCTGAGTGTATGTTCTCAGCATCACATCCAAAAATTGTCGTTGAAAAACAGACGGATGAGTGCTTCCAGCATTGCTGCAGAGATTGAAGGGATGGGAGGTCAGCCTGTCAGTGCTCAGACCGTACGCCGCACACTGCATCAAATTGGTCTGCATGGTCGTCATCCTAGAAGAAAGCCTCTTCTAAAGACAAAGCACAAGAAAGCTCGCGAACAATTTGCTGCAGACATGCAAACTAAGGACCAGGATTACTGGAACCATGTCCTGTGGTCTGATGAGACCAAGATAAACCTTTTTGGTTCAGATGGTGTCAAGCGTGTGTGGCGGCAACCAGGTAAAAAGTACAAAGACAAGTGTGTCTTGCCTACCATTAAACATGGTGGTGGGAGTGTCATGATGTGGGGCTGCATGAGTGCTGCTGGCATTGGGGAGCTACATTTCATTGAGGGAAACATGAATTCCAACATGTACTGTGACATACTAAAGCAGAGCATGATCCCGTCCCTCCAGAAAACTGGACCGCAAAGCAGTGTTCCAGCACGATAATGACCGCAAACACACCTCCAAGATGACCACTGGCTTGCTAAAGAGGCTCAGGGTAAAGGTGATGGACTGGCCAGGCATGTCTCCAGACCTAAACCCCATAGAACACCTCTGGGGCATCCTGAAATAGAAGGTGGAGGAGCACAAGGTGTCAAATGTCCACCACCTCCGTGATGTTGTTATGAAGTAGTGGAAGAGAATTCCAGTGGCAACCTGTGAAGCTCTGGTCCAGGAGAAAGGAGAAATAAAGCCGTGCTGGAAAATGATGGTGGCCACACAAAATATTAATATTTCAGTTTTTTTTAGGGGTGTACTCACTTTTGTTTCCAGGGGTTCAGCCATTATTGGCTAATATTTATTATAATAAATTTACACTGCTAAACGAACTTAACACTGACTACTTTCATTGTGTTAAAGAGTTAGTTGTCCTATGTTGTCCTATGAAAAGATATAAATAAATATTTGCAGAAATGTGAGGGGTGTACTCACTTTTGTGACAAACTGTAGTGTCATCAGTTGTTGTCTTGTTAACGGAAGTGTAATTTAAAAAGATGACAGGATATTTCTGTTTTAGCACTACTTTTTTCAGATTTTTATCTAGTTGAATAACAAAACATAATTAAATAGCTCTCTTCCACCTAGGCTGCTTTTCTGAGGTAACGTTAAATTTGCTTTTATATTCGCACATTCGTTCATTTTTGAACAGTGACAACTTGTGACACAATCCCACTCTAACGATCCTTTGAATATTTAGTCTGAAATAGTGTGTAGGTATGACTTCAAAACAACATTAGCACTATTTCGTTTGCTGTGAACAATGCTGTATTTTTATAGTCATTGGCTGATTATATGATTTCACTATTTAGAATTTGCAAACAATACTTTTCTAAAATTATATTATTAAGGAGAAAGTCTGAATGTGCGAATATAAAACCAACTTTACCCCAGTATGGCAGACTTGGGGAAATTGGCACAAATAAGTTTAATTCCTGCACCCCGCTGGCTTGTCACGAAACTATGCTTACATTAGACAAAGCCTACGTCACCATAGAGACATCAGCAGAAATCAGCAATCCTTGCATGCATGAAAATTGCACATTATGACAAGTTTTGCTTGCTACACAACAGAAAATATGCTAGATATAATACAGTTTTTCAAAAAGGTTTTTAAGTTTGTAATTGAAGTATTACAAATTACTATAAAGTTTTCTTACTGGTGAATGACATGATCTAGTGTTATAAGGTTGTCTATGGTCATCAATTCGGTGCACGTTCATGACTTCAGAAGGCGTGGCTTTGGACAGCAGAATGGGATGTGCATTTTTAATGCTATTATGCCATGTTAGCATTTTCCCAAATCTCCTACTGCACCTTTAAGAACCTTTGGTATAATAGTGAGCATACATTTTTTTTTTTAAAATCTGTGATTTTTATTAAGTCGGAATCCATTAAATCAATCAAAATTGATAGTAAACACTTATTTATAATATGATTTTTTTATGATAAGAGAATCTTTATAATTACCAATATAGAGTTAAAGTCAGAATTATTAGCCCCCCTTTGAATTTCTTTTTTCTTTTTCAAATATTTCCCAAATGATGTTGAACAGAGCAAGGAAATTTGCACAGTATGTCTGATAATATTTTTTCTTCTGGAGAAAGTCTTATTTGTTTTATTTCGGCTAGAATAAAAGCAGTTTTTAATTTTTAAAAAACCACTTTAAGGTCAAAATTATTAGCCCCTTTAAGCTATATATTTTTTTCAATAGTCTACAGAACAAACCATCGTTATACAATAACTTGCCTAATTACCATAACCTGCCTAGTTAACCTAATTAACCTAGTTAAGCCTTTACATGTCACTTTAAGCTGTATAGAAGTGTCTTGAAAAATATCTAGTAAAATATTTACTGTCATCATGGCAAATATAAAATAAATCAGTTATTAGAAATGATTAGTTAAAACTATTATGTTTAGAAATGTGTTGAATAAATCTTCTCTCCGTCAAACAGAAATTGGGGAAAAAAATAAACAGGGTGGCTAATAATTCAGGGGGCTAATAATTCTGACTTTAACTGTACATTGATTTGTAAAGGCATGCAGTGTTCTAAAATATATATTTTATGAATAGGCGGTGGCATATTCTGAGTTTTGACATTATTGGGCTAGTTTTGACTGACCATTGCAAATAACCTGACAACCCTGCTCATTACGCCAATCAGTCAGCACTTAAAGGTACATTTAAACTATAACATGGCCAATGTAAATTAAAGTGTAACCCATTTTCATAATGTTTTATAATTAACAGATATGTATACACACCGGTTTGGATCATTGATTGGGCCTCATCTCTGCGTTCAGCTTTCAGTGTTATCCACTGGTTGGTGGCATCCAGATAGCTCATGGCATGAATAGCAGGAGACATCTTGACCATAGTCTGCTCCGCACAGCCAGTGGGCAGCTGAATCAGTTTATCAATACCTTCCAGGTTCAGACAGTTGTCTATTGAATCGCCCATCATTCCACCTGAAACACAACAGAGACAGTATTTACTGTATCTGTAACCAAGGATAGGATGCATACAACAGGATGCGGATCCAAATGCAGGATTTATTAAAGGGGTGGTCAGACAAGCAATGATCAGAACAGGTGCAAACAGATGTATGAGGGCAATCCAGAGTCGTCGTCAATATAACAGGCAGATAATCAAAAGGCTGGCAGCAGGCAGGGATAAACAGGATAACAAGGCGAGGGTAAACACAAGGCAAAAACAAAACAAGAAAACGCTTAGAATTGCAACTGGAACAGAATACAAGACTCGGCCCTGAAGTGAGTGTGTGTGCTGCTTATGTACTGTGTGTAATCAGTCTTTGACAAGCCTCCGGTGGTGTGTGTGCAATCAGTCAGGATGAGGAACATGTGTGTGTGATTGGAGTGCATGTATGGAGTTGTAGTTCCTAAATGGCAGATTTGTAGTCCATAGGTGTTTACCAGTGATCTGCTCAGGCTGGATCACTGGTAATCGTAACAGTATCTAAGCTATCTATTAATCCATGCATCTATCTACCTACTCACCTTTAAAACTCAAAGAGGTTTCTGAGTCTAAACCACCAGGGACCTCATCAACAGGGGATGAAATGTTAATCTCCAATTTTTTCACTGTTAATTAAAAAAAAAGTATATTAAAATGAAAGCAATGCATAATAACAGATGCTAATTGTATATTTAATTCTTACAATTTGGGTCAATGTTGAACTCTCTGTCAATAGAGGTGATTTCACCTTCACCCTAAATATAGATTACAAAGAGCATTTTCAACATAATGAATTTATTAAAGGAAATCATAAACATAGAAGAAATATCTCCTGTTTCTCTGTATTTTGTTCTGATTCATTGTGCAATTGTGTTACAGTTTTTTCATTTTTTCATTGTGCAATTGTGTTACATATTTGAGTTTTTTCAAAACTGATCACATAATCAGTGAGTAGGTGAAATTGGAACGTTTAAAGTGGGATGAAACGTGTGGATTATTTTTCTTTCCCTTGCCACAAAATGCAACAAATAATTTCTCATTTCAAATAACATGAAGTTACCAACAAAATCCACTAAAACTCTTAGCAGATAGCACTTTACTACTTTCATAACTGTTAAACTTAGGCTCAAAACCTATCATAAAACAAAAATGAATAACACAGGAATTTCTACAGAAACACCTGTAGATACAGAAATAGTCCTAGCAATTGTAAAATATATAAATATATAAAAAAACACACTTTACCTCCACACGAAGTTTCTTTTCGACTCGATCACTGATAATTTCAGAAGCATAAGCTAGAACATCAATGTGGAGGTTTCCAATAATAAGGGGCACCACAGTGAAATACACGGTCACTGCTGAGTTACCAGAAACCGTGACCTCCTCCTTCACATCATTACTGCCAGCAGTGCACAAACCCTCCGCTTTTTTCAGCTTCACTATTACCTACAAACACATGCAGCATCCTCAGCACTTACACTCAAACTCCATTTCTACATTTTATTTTTGTCTAACATGCAAGGCGATATTAAAAAAAGCACCTGAAAGCTTACCTTTAAACTCTCCTGCTGGTAATTGTACACAACGGCTTTAACCTGAAGCTGCTCGTTTCTCTTCACAGAATAAGGAAGGTTGACGGACAAAAAGAAATCCTTAAAGACTGTCAAGGGCTTTGGCTCAGCAATGCAAAATCCTGAAAACAACAACAATTATGACCCCGAGTAACAAGTCTTATGTTGTACTAAATGACACCAGCCAAAAATACATTGCATCAGTCAAAATGATTGATTTTTATTTTATACAAAAAATCATTAGAATATTAAGAAAAGAACATTTTCAAAACTCAAATTCAGAACTCAAATTTTGATTAGTAATGAGCATGGCTAATCAATTAATTAAATCTCAAATTTTAATCTTAATTAAAATAAATAAATAAATAAATAAATAAATAAATAAAACAAATTTATTCAGCTTTCAGATGGTGTATATCCATAAGTATATAATCAAAATATCAATTATACTGAAAAAGGTGCAAATATTGAGTTATTGCAGGGTTTCTGAAGGTTTTGCCTTGCTACATAAATGTAAGATCTTTTAAGGCCATTATGAATGTAATTGATTATCTATATCATGACTTTTTTCTTTGGAACTTCAACAACATCGATTTTTTTTTTCTTCTCTTTTTAAAAAAGCCAGTGAAAACCCTGTATTGACAACCTTTAGTGGGAGAAATGCCAACAGCCTGGATTTCCCAAGTGGTAATGGAATCAGGGGAAACCACTTCATGCCTGAAAGTTTATAAAAGGAAAAAAAAGATTTGTTTTATTCATCAGTATTAAAAACACTAATAATATCTGATTATCTAATTAGTGGGTGACCTGATCAAGCCATTGTTATCTGATTCAATGACTGTCCACATCCATGACTGTGGGAAATAGTTACGGATGTAAATCGAATCCTCATTAATCACAATTTCATCAAATGAGTCACCGACGACTGAAGTAAGAAAAAGACAAAAGGAAGAGTTACAGTAGAAAGTTCAGCTTTTAAAAGCAGTGGCAATGGCAAGCAGAGTAACCTCAAACTCATGGTTCTAGTCTAAACACACAATAATAATACTTTACATTTTTTCACATATTTTTACTTTTATATTTATTTAGTTTAATATACAATTTTAACAATAAATATATATATATATATTCATATTCATATTCAAAAAAAATAATAATAATATATATATATTAATCTCGGTGAATACAGTTGTGCAATTTGTTTAATTTTAATTAATTATGTATTGATTTGAATATGAATATTGAATATCTCAACATTAAATGTGAGAACATAATACATGTTAATTTATAATTTAGTATAATTATGACAATAATGTAATGATAATACAATACTTTTACATTATTTAAAATAATAAATTATAAAAAAATTTTTTATTAATAATAACAAAGATCTATTATTATTATTATTATAATTATTAGTAAAATACACCAGACTTCCAAATCTTCCACTAAAACTTCACTGTATGATAACATATACATTTTGTACATTTTTATTTAAATTGTGTATAAATGTAATCTGTCATGCAATCATTAATTTTGCATTAATGCATCATCATCATTGTAATTAATTTATTAAATGTATTATTACAACATAATTTAAAAATGTATTATTATTATTAAAATCATACCCTCAACTAGCTTCACTGCTCACTATTATATTATTTGACTGGTATTGTTTAGAAGAATAGCTTGAAAGCCCTGTACAATTGTGCAATCAATGTGGCTTCAATCCAAGAAAACCCTTCCAAGAAGTTGTGCAACACAAACTGTACCTCTTCCAAGGCTGGTTTTTCTCTTCTCAAATTTTTCCCTCTTCCTCCTCTCATCTGCAGCTTCACAGCACTCTTTAAAAGCCTTACGGCAGCTCTCCGATTCTTTTACTCTTTTAAGACGCTCGACACAGGATGTTTGCATTTTGCTGGGCCTTACACCATCCAAACAGCATTTCCTGTCTTGATTCTTAAAGCTGTTGACTGGGATAATGACATATTAATTAACACCTAATTAAAAGACATTATTAAATACATAATTATAAAGAGCCATTAATATTGTTTTGCATCTTACCGACTGCATTGTATTTAGCAACATAGTCCGGTGCTCTCCTGACACGACTATAAGGTTTTTTGTTACACTTATGCTCTGGAAAGAAATAAAAACACACTCTTAACATGTTTTACAGTTATTGAAAAAACATGTATCATCAAAAGTCATGAGAACAAATGTTTTGCATGGTACTTTAACTTCGATTAGAAGTCTTTATTGTCCACACATGTGGAAATCGGTCTTTGGCCTTACAACATGTTACTAAACAACACAAATACAATACACAAAACACAGAGCATAAACACAATGCTTCCTACACCATGAATTACCAACACACAACCCTGGCTATAAAACCATAGTGTCACAGAATAACATATAAACTCCTTTATGGTCATTTGTTTAACAACATATTATAGTAGGTTAAGATGTAAAATTGATTAAGTTGCAGGAATTTAAACTTAATGTTTTTAAGGCACAATATGTATGATTTTTTACATCAAAATTTCCCAAAATAACTAGAACAGTGTTATAGATTGTGCTGACTTATGTACTTACATTATCCCAAATATTTTGAAGAATGTTTAAATCCAGAGAAATAATCAATGAGACTGCAACAAGCAGCATTATAACAGAACCTAAAAATGTACAGTGCTCAGCATAATTGAGTACACCCCATTTGGGAAAATTCATATTTTTATCCATTTCTCTGTGAATATAGGCAATGTATTTTGGTGCATTTAAAGGTGCAGTAGGTGATCTGCCACGATTCATGGTTAGCATAAATCTCTGAAACACAGTCCCTCCCCTGCCGTCCAAAGCGACGCCTCCTGAGTCCTGAAAACATGAGCGCGCACACCCAAGATGACAGCAGAACCCTCTCTGTGTTGAGCTAAAGCTAAAGTTTGGCGGGCGGCGTGCAGGAATTACACTCATTACAAAGCCATACTTACATGCTATTTCTGAACGAATATTCAGAGTAGCATGGTAAACAGTATAAGGAGCGTGTCACAGGTCGTCATTGTTCAAAAATGAACCAATGTGAATATAAGACCAACTTCAGGTAGACCAACTAGGCAGAATAGCGCTATTTATGATGTTTTGTTGTTAAACTAAATATCGATGCTGTAAAATGTACCTTGTGAAACCAAAAATAGACACATCAATCTATCACCTGAAGATTTCAGTGGCTGAACAACACTTCTGTGCATACAGCCCATTTGTACAACAACATCTACATCAGCTTTGCGTCACTAAAATAGCTTCAAAACACAGCATTACCTTTCTAAAAGAAATCTATCAGCCATGGTGTCATCCTTCCTCCAGCGTGCAAAGGTAACTCTAATATTGATTCAGGATTTTAAAAAGTTTTGATTCAGCATGTTTTTACCGCTCTCTCTTTTTCTCATGAACGCGCAGCACGTGTATGCACAAACGGCGGGTCTGCGTGAAAAGAGGTGCGCACTAGCTCAAATCTGCATTTGCTGACAGACTACTAATAGGAATTATGGGAGATGTCGGCCCGACACTATTTTAATTGCAACATTGTTAGTCTTATGGCTTACTTAGAACATAAAAATACATATAAACACATTTAGATCATTTACTTTAATCAATACTATTGGAATGTGAAGAGACTTTCAACCAGTACAACAAAAAATGTTTCTGAAGACAATCACCTACTGCACCTTTAAACAAAACAGATTTATTAAACAGATATATTTGTTAAAATAATATTTTAGTCACCAAATATATTGAGAAATTGAAAGATAATACAATTAAATTCCAGCAAAATATTGAAAAAAAAAATACAACCTACAAAATTTCAACTACATTTTTCCATTTTTTTTTTTTTTTTGCTTCTCTTGATTTTTTCTCTTTTTAAATTTGTATTTAATACTAATAATTCTATAACATAAATTTGGGTGTACTAGTTTTGGGACCGTTATTTTTTAGATGAGCTCCAGATTTGGCTTCAGTACTGACTAATGTAATGTATATGCACAAATATAATATTGTATAGCTTCCCTAAAAATATGAATTTAAAAGATAGATTTGTGAGGGATGTACTTATATATGCTGAGCACTGTATTTAGTATGATAAAACAGCACATGATCACGACCAGAAGAAGAGGAAATGGTCAACTGTGGCATACTAAAAGCTCAACTGTTTTAGAGCTCATCTTTCATCATGAATTGCTTCAATGTTCTTGTTTTACTTCAACAGCTTTGAGTCTTACTCTGCTTCATACTACCATGAAAAAAAGTTCTAAATACTTGATTTCGTGATGTACTGTAGGATGTAATTAAGACCACAACTCCCATGATTCCACATGCCTTTGTTTGTTGCAAACATGCGCCCTTTAGTGGTGAAAATTACACATTGTGCCTTTAGGTCAGTTTGATTGATGTAAGTTGTAATGATAAAGTGAATTTGATTTAACTTAAAAATGTATGTTTTTGAATTAGATTTTTTTACATAGGTATTTTACCTGTGGCTGTAGGGGTTTGTAGAGCACAGTTACAAATGAAAGTTAGCCCGGCTCTCTGCAGAACAGCACTAGAATCCTCTCCTCCTCCAACAGAGCAGGCCAGGTCATATGAGTTCATATAATCAAACATCTGTGTGCAAAACAAATCCCCACCCCCCATCATGAGAACCAACACTGAAGAGGTGCATGCAGTACTTTAACAGAGACCTATTATGCAAAAAAATCACTTTGATAAAGGGATTAAACACAGTTATATGGCAACAGTGTGTGAATATAGCCAGCCTCTATTGGTAAAAATTTATTAATTGTATTTTTTTATAATCCCACTTCATAAAAACACTTTGACTGACATTCTCCCGTTGTACATGTTATTGCAGGGAAAATGTCCCACCCATTAGTGAAGATCTCTCCATCCTTAGCATAAACAGCCCTGAGTGAGAAGCAGCCATATGCCATTAGAGTTTTCACACCTGCATAAGATAATGTTAGCGACTAAGAGGCATTATAAATGTTGAGTTATAGGAATGTGCAAATGAACACCAGAGTCTCATAAACAACCATCTTCGGAGCCACTTCTTTTGACATTTTCAGTTTTTCCCAGAGATAACTTTAGTCCTGTTTTTAAATCTGCTGCTATGCTAAAGCATAAACATTTGTAGCTAAACCCTCTTTTGAAAAGCTCCAATCTCGTTTGAATTTGAAGCGACAGTCACCAAAAAAACAGCACAATTTGGATCAAAGCCTAAAAGAGGCCGTTTCAAAGACTTTTACAAATTATTTGTGGGGTATTTTGAGTGGAAACTTTACACACACTCTAGGGACATCAGACACTTATTTTACATCTTGGAAAAAGGAGCATAATGGGTCCACTGTAAGAGTACACTAGCATAGCACACTAGATATTCACAAAATGACTCATTCGCACAGAGATGTGTTACCTTTTGAAGGCTTAGTTTGTTTTTGTTGAGAATATAAACTGCAGAGTCCACCGCCACAAGAGCCACCTTGGTCTTCGGGTTTGTCTTGACAGTCACTTCAAACTGAGTTGCAGGTTTTATCTCAGCCAGGGGATTAATTTCTATCTGTAAACAAAATAATATTTTTAATTTGAAGGGTAACACATTGTAAAATGATCTAAACTCAATTCACTACTGGTGTGACGAGATCCCGTATGACGAGATTTCACGTCGAGGTAAAAAGTTGTATCGAGAGTTATAATGGAGCATGAGGGTTAAATTAGCATTGAATATTGGAGGCAGGACTGGATTTGAACCACAAATTATGTGCTTTGCACACACTTGGCAACCGAGGCTCGCCTTTGTGTTGCGCGTGTCACTTGGTTGCTTGGGTGGGTGTGATGTAAACGATTTTTCCCCCCACCGAAGTTCAAAGGTTACCGCGTCCAACAGAGGCTACAACTGCTGCCACACACATTAACCACGGCACATAACCATGCAATGGAATAGCACTTTAGATATTTTGAATGTCACAGTTGACGTAAAAACAAATAGAATTAAGAATTAAGTATTCCTATTTCAGTTGCATTATTGTTGTGCAGTACAGACATACTGTATAAACACCGCAATCATCAAAACTATTACCATCGTGTAGGACTTTTAGCCACATTTTGCGACAGGATAAGCTACACACACGTGGCTGTTTGACTACTCTCTGCACCTGAGTCAATAAAGGACCACAGACACACATCTCCATGTGCACTCGCATACACACACACATACTGAACTCTTGGAGACTCGTCACATCATCATCACCGAACACACATTTATGCTGTCCGGGAAAAGAAGTTTTCTTTCCATTCGGCATGGGGTATCAAATTACATTAAAACATCTCTCTCCTATCAGTCCTTACTCCATACTCGTATCCAGTAGCTCAGTGTTTGCATGTCCTTTATGGCATACAATTCATTAAAGTAGAAATAAAAAACAATTCATTACCTTTTTTTTTTTTTAAAACCACCTACATTGTTTTGCATTTTGTGATGTTTTGTTTTCAGTTCAGTAAAAATCTATTCTCTATTCATATATTAGCAAATATTTTGCTAATATTTAAAATGATATATATATTTTTTTCATTAACATATTAGCAAAATATTTAGCAATGTTTGCATCTCCTTTACTGCATAGAATTCATTAAAATAGAAGAAAAATAACATTCATTACAAGTTGATTTCAAAAAAGAACTAATAGTATTGCATTTGTTTCAGTTTTCAGACTATTTTCCATCCATATATTGAATGAATATCAATTGATATTGATCATTGAAGATTTCTTAAAAACGCTGTAAAAATCTTGTCTCATTCTTGTGAACCCAATCTCGTGGAGTAGGCATCTCGTCACACCCCTACAATTCACCCAATTTTATAACCATGTTTTGAACTCTCGGTGGACCAAATCAATTGTTATTTTTATCACAATCAGATGTGCACAAGATGTGAAGCAGTAATTACAGTATTCCCTGGAGAAAACCACAACAATGCTGTAAACATAGTTTAATACTGTAAACAATATAGTATGATACTCTATTGGATAATTGCAATAGTTGACTTTAAATAATATTTACAGTATTGGTCCTGTAAATACACAGTAAGTGGCTGGCAACCCCAGCTGCCAGTATTTTACTGTAAATTTACAACAAAAAGTTTTACAGAGTAAGTCAAATTATCAAGTAAATCATAAACAAGCTCCTTTTTTTAATTAAAAACTAGCCAATTAACATTTCTGTTATTAAATGATAATTTAAATGGTAAATAATAAGCTAAATGATAATTCAACTCATCGTTACCTTGCCTTTGCAGACATCTTTCACATCGACCCACACAGAGTCAGCCACTATATTTTCTTTTGATGCGGAGCCTGTAAAATAGTAGGCCACCAGGCGAAAAGAAGGCACCATATCCACGTTGACTTTCACATTGACAGTTGTGGATGCAGTTCTCGGCACCCGCCCCATCTGCACAATTTGCCCCTTACTCCAAACCTGTTTATTTTAAAACAATGAAAAGACATTAGACTAAAAAATAAAGCGACACATTTATCATTGTTAAAACAAACAAACAATTATTCTGTGGTACATACCATAAAATAAAAGAAAGTCGGTTTGGCTGCACCCTCAGGGGTAATATCCCGCAATCTGGTTTTCAAATCCTCACCAGCTTGTAAGAACTGTTTCTCTACTTCCAAACTAAGATAGCTCTGTTCTTCAGCTGTTATTGCACTGGCAGTCATCTTATTATCACTACGAATTACGGCTTGGTCTCCACCTTCCGCAAATACCTGCAAAAATATTAGTTAGAAAAGTTGACAGCTTCGATCTTTAACACCGATTGGTCAATACTAGAGACACATAAATCTTACTGCTATAGCTAAATTCTTAGCCTGTGGTGGAATTTGAAAGGACATGGCAACATCTCCCATTTCATTTCCCCAGGCATTGTTTTGCAGAATCTGCTCTGATGATCCGTCAACTGTTATGGTGGCTGTAAATTTCAGGTTTGGGACTCTGTTTCCATCTGGATAAGTTGCAGTAGCCTGCAAAAAACGATGCAAAAGTGCAGATGTGGTACTAGCATACATTTTAACACATTAATGTTAATATTAAGAGGTAAAAAAAGAAAAGATGGTTCGGGCCACATACCAAAACGGAAAACACACCACCAGGGGTGAAATACGTCTTGGTTTTTGACAGATCAACGACATATGGAGATGTCACAATCTTGACAGAGGAACTTTCAGCTTCTTCCAACATGCCACCTGTATAAAATAAGGATGAATACTGTATGAACATGTTTGATCACTATTCGATGTGCAATACTTTTAATACATTCTTGGAGGACAAAAAAATTATGTCAAAACTATGATATACTGTACGCTACCTGACAAAAGTCTCCTGTCCAAGTTTTAGGAACAATAAATAATAACTTGACTTCGAGTTGATCGTTTGGTATCAAAAGTGGCTTATATGAAAGGCAAAGGCCTCTATATTATGCTTATTTTACCAAAATAAAATATGATCATGCCCTAATTTTTAATTAGGACAGTAAGGTTTGACTTTGCTGAGACAAAAGTCTTGTCACTTAACATAAATAATGTACAGTATAGAATATAATGTCATGGTTCCGTGGAAAAAGAATTACTATTGTGTATGACTCCCTTGGAGGACTGCATCCATACATCTCTGCTATGACTCAAATAACTTATTAATAAAGTAATCTAAAATGGCAAAGCAAGTGTTCTTTCAGGACTCCCAGAGCTCATCAAGATTCTTTGGATTTATCTTCAATGCCTTTATTTAAAAATGCAATTACCCAGACATGCTCAATAATGTTCATTTTGGTGACTGGGCTGGCCAATCCTGGAGCACCTTGAGCTTCTTTGCTTTCAGGAACTTTGGTGTGGAGGCTGAAATATGAGGAAGAGCGCTATCCTGCCTAAGAATTTGCCCTCTCCTATGGTTTGTAATGGGCAGCACAAATGTCTAGATAGATCTCTCTTACATCCCCATACTGAATGTAACCCCAAACCATGATTTTTCCTTCACCAAACTTGACTGATTTCTACGAGAATCTTGGGTCCATGCGGGTTCCAATAGGTCTTAAGCAGTATTTGTGATGATTGGGATGCAGTTCAACAGATGATTCATCGGAAAAATCTAACTTCTGCCACTTTTCAAAATAATCAACTAGAAGTCAAGTTGGGATTGACGACCAGAATTTTGTCAGGTAGTGTATTGCTATTATTTTCCACTTTCACTGGCATAGATGTCTTTACCATCAGTTATCTGATAGTAACAGTCAAATATTCATTAACCCTTGCCCCATTTTAACCCTAAAGTTACAGTTTGATCTACCAAAAAAAAATAAATTCATTAATGACTTACTTGCTTTGTCCAAAACTGAGACTGCAATATAAATATAAAATCCTTCTATATGGCCATGAGTGCTATTTTGTGATGCTGTTTTTAAGTCTTCAGTAAGTACTGCTGTTTCTGCAGTGCCGTCCTCTACCTACATAACAGCAGATTGTCAAATAAAACACATCAGACACAGACAAATACATTTCTTTCTTTTTTTTTTGTTATCACAAGCATTTTACCGCATTTTTTTACTCACAGTTATCTGCTTTTCAGTGCCTGGAAGATATATCTTGTTACCCGTTTCACCAACAAGTCCAAATCGAACATATGCAATCCCATTGACCCCCTTTCCATAAGTATATCTGAGAACACCAAAGACTGAAGGGTTAGATGGCAAAACCTCAATTCAACAACCAACCCAATCTAAATGTGACAGTATACTGTACATACCTAGCAGAGATGTTAAATGGAAAAGACTCGCTCATCAAAATATGATAAGGCTGTGAAGCCTCAATCTTCACCTCAAATGTGGGCAAAACTGTGAAACAGTATTTATAAGGGTCAATGAGACAGATTAAATAATTAGGAACACTTTGAATAGTTGGATAACACCTACCATATTCTTTGACCTCAAACTCCACTGTTGTGGTGGATTCCGGGAACTTATGAAACGATGTAATGATTTTCCATTTGCCTGTTCTGTAGGATTAATTAAATTGCATGAAATATCAATGTGATTCATTAAAAGGCCACCCATCTCTAAGAATACAATACTTCCCATAGTAAAATTATTAAAAGATGCGTTATATATTGCATATTTGATTTTTACAATCACAACTTTAACAATAAAAAACACTATATTTAGTGATATTGTTTATTTAGTGTTCATGTTGTTAACTTACTGCTCAACTTCTGGTATAGTGATAGTTTTATCCAAGATTTGGTTAATAATTAAAACACGATTGTAAACAATCAAGCCTTGAGAGTTCTGTAAAAAGAAAAAGAAAACTCTGCATATTCATTTCATGTAATTTTGTATACTAATTGCATTTCATCAAGACAAATAACAACTTACCGTTATTTGAACATGGAGTTCATCTTGTATGGGGAGCATGTAGTTGTCTAGAATGAAGA
Source organism: Danio kyathit (assembly GCA_903798195.1). Lineage (NCBI taxonomy): Eukaryota > Metazoa > Chordata > Actinopteri > Cypriniformes > Danionidae > Danio > Danio kyathit. The sequence goes on from LR812533.1 coordinate 38,024,257, forward strand.
TTCTGTATTTGACTGAAAAACAGAACAAGAAAGTAAATTTCAGTGGTCAAATTTAATACCAATAAGCAAAAACAAAAACTGTAGAAAGAAAGTGTGCAGTTATACCATCTTCTCCTGGATTATAAATTGGCTTGTCAGTTTGGATGAATATGTACCCCCTTTTTGTTGACAAATAGATGTTGGCTTTTCTGGCATGTTGCTCAAAGATATCCTTGCTTTCGGCAGCAAGTTGAACATATGAATCTTTTTTAATATCCCCATACTTGGTAGGATCAACCTACAGTACGTGGATTAGAAAAGCCTTTTGCAGTTTACTCAGGAAAAACACATTTGAAAATGTGAAGTGAAAAAACTTACCTTGAGTTTTACCACAGCCTGGTAGTTATTTTTTTCATTGAGGATTATAGATCCTATTTCTGACAGAATTTCTGATCCTTTCTGTTTTTGAAAGCATAGTTCCATCCTGGTTTCTTTAGTGGCTCCATGAAGTTGTACACCCACGGTCTCTTCCACTCCCAGGTGTATTACATTTGGAGCAACAATAAGGCATCTGTGGTATATAAATGCACACATTTTGACTTTAGTTAATAAAATAGTTAAATATGCAGTACATTGCTTATTTCTATTTGGTATGCATAATGCTGTCAGTCAAAAAATAACTTTATAATTAAGAATTAATTGTACTGAATTAAAATAAAACTTTAAAAATATATTTAGGTTTAATTAAAAATCAGTTTCAGAGTCGAATTAACACCAAATAATTTTGAACTTCATTAGTTAAGTACAATTTTTAAATGCACCAAGTTCAATGTACATAAAGAAGTAGGTTTTGGGAGACCCCATTACTCAAAGGTTTAAGTACAGGCTACAAATGCACCAAGTTCAATAAAACTAAATATGTAGGCCTACGTTTTGGTAGACCCCATTACTCAATTTAACTGAGGAAATGAGTTTACTCAATCAGATAAGTTCAATTTAAATCTACTTTTTACTGTTTTCAAATGGGAAATTCCCATATATATATAATGATTTATATCCAGTACAAACTGAAGATTCTATCCCCCCACATCAACCCTACCCATAAACCCAATCTTAACAGGAAACAATCTGCAAAAAATACTTTATTCTGTGTGATTTATGAGCTGTTTTCCTAATTGGGACAAAAAAGTTCAAAATGGACAGGTACTGCTATACTTGGGGACAATTGGTCCTCACAATATAAAGAATACAAAGTACACAAAAAAAATTAAACATAACAGTACAAATAATGATAGAAGAGAATGTGCTAATTAAACAAATGTTGCAAATACAAATTGGAAAAAAAAGTAACTGTAGTAAACAATTCTAATACTTACGTGGGTTTCTGTGCATCCACTACATAAAAAACCAAACCCACAAAAAACAGATTGTAGATCATCTTCATGTTATTAGTTTGCTGTATTTTATTCTTCCATTACTATTCCATGTGTATTGTCTACAGACTGAGAAAAGAGTATGCAGCTATTTCCCACTTTCATCAAACTTGGCTTTGATACTCAAAAAAAAAGAAAATCTTGGCAAAAAAAGTCATGGTCATGAAGTCACGTGATTTACAAGAAATCGTGTTTACAACAGAACACAGCATGGACAGCAGCTGTCTGGAGCAAAAATCATGAAAAAAGAAAACAAATCAAAACTAGAAATTTGGTTATTTTTATTTGGTTGAGTTTTGTCATATATCCAACCCAAACAGTATTATAGATTGTACATCTGTCAGCCAATTATCAGACATTGTGTGATTGCTTGTCCTATTTTAAAGATATAATAGTTTAAACTACTAAAGGACAAAACAAAGTGATGTATAGTATAGGCATGGGCCGGTATAAGATTCTGACGGTATGATAACCTTGGATAAAAATATCACGGTTTCACGGTACCACGGTATTGTGATTACTGCTCTAAATTATATTATTTTTAAATGTCTGGGTAAAAAACTAAAAGTTTTTCCCCTTTGAACACAATATATTTTATTTTGAGAAACATTTATAATATTTTGGAGCAGTAAACGTGCCAGGCTAAATAATGAAAATGAATCATTGATCTACGCTGTCTTCATTAGTTTCAAAAACACAAATTTAAAATGGCATCTTTGGATATCTTTTCTGCTGGAGATGCTGTTGTTAAAAAAAATGTAAAAAAAAAAATCTTACACATACCTTAGGATCGGTATTAGAGAAAATTTTGGCGGTATGATAACCTTGACTTTTCCAAACCGCGGTATACCTTGAAAACGGTTATCGTCCCATGCCTAGTATAGTATCTACTGCTATTTTGAGTTGAAAAGCCGCAACACCATATAAACTTTTTGGCACGTCAAACTTGAAAATCCAATTTTCTTATAGCTTCCCAGTAATAAATACAGCCATTCATGTCCAATTTTTGACTAGGATTCTGTATTTACTAACTGGTTTTAAATTTTATCTGAGGTTGCCAGTAGCAGGCTTAAATTCAATTGAATTTACCTTAATTTCTATAGCGCTTTTACAATATAGATTGTGTTAGAGCAACTTAATATAGATGAAAAAAGAGAATAATCATAAAAACACACTACACATCATGGAACATTTAAGGACATACCAGCAAATCAGTCAGGCAGGAAAGCAGTGGTAGATTGCTGGTGTAGTTCCAGTTAAAGGGCACCTATGATAAAAATCATCTTTTGTAAGCTGTTTGGACAGAACTGTGTGTAGGTATAGTGTGTCCACAGTCATATTGGGGTGATATAAACAATAAGTCTCTTTTTTGAAAATTTCCTGACATAAAATAGGATTCAAATCCCTCCCATTTTGAGGCCGATCGTAATGTGACGTAGGAGTGCAGTTTCCCTGCCCACCGAATTGATTGACAGCTATATTAACGCGTATAATCATATCAACAAGACAGAACGTTCATAAAGCAACAAGCATTAAAAGATTTGTTGACCTCACTGTGATCATCAATCATCATCAAATGTGATCAAGAATAAGTTTTACAAGTTTAAAACATTTTTAAAGCAGTGCATGTTTGTAATGAATTACAGCGATTTTACTTCAGCTTCACCACAGCTGCATGTCAGTACAATTATAAAAGACGCTTCTATCCCAGCTTGTGGACGTTAAATCAGGTTTAACTTGTACATTAACATAACAGATATCCATACAGCAGTGGATATTAACATGTATCCTGTCACAAATTAAACGCAAGAGCTGTGTGTGTGCGTGAACTTTGTAACGACATTGACTCAGTCCCAGAAAGGCTTAAATTAACTCCACAACAAAAACATCAAATAATCATTGGGAAGGTTCTTACTGTAGTATTTCTCACAAACGTTACGTGAGATCTGATTCCTTCATGTCGGTCACTGTGCTGTTTATTTGACGCAGCCGAGGCAGAGATTTAGACACTCTGGCAGGCACATGGGAATGGTGGGCGGGGAGAACTAGCATTAAAAACCCAGGCCACGGTTGTTCAAAGCAGAAAATACCAATATTCTGAAAGGTATAATAAATAATCTGATGGGTGCTTTGAGCTGAATCTTTACAGACACATTCTCGAGAGACACAAAATACTTATCTTAAATCTTGAAAAAGAGATAAAATAGATGCCCTTTAAATTAAAACTGATTCAGCTCAATTCCGTTGAGGAAAATATATGTCAGATGCGATTTCTGTACTATTTCATGCTAGGAAATGAATATTGACAGCATTCTGAATTTTATACACAGCACTTCATTGCAGTCAGAATATTAAGGAAATGTTCAGGATTTACTTTTCAAGGCATGTAGGTAGGCTACACTTGCTTGTGCCACAAAAAATATTAGGCTACTGAATCTACTCTGGGATTCAGTTAACTCTTTCAAGCTTATCAAAAACAGCGTGCATATTCAAGTGACAAATATGTCATAATTAAAATATGTTATTCATGATGCGTTTCCATCGTTGCTATAAGTTTATCAAAATTTGTTTATAGTTTTAAATTCCTTCGCTTTCTTACTTTCCTAAATGCATTAGCCTACAGCCCGCTTGACCTAATAATAAAAATAAAAAAATAAAAATACATAATCAGTACATATTAATATTCATTAATTTTCTTTTCGGCTTAGTCCCTCTATTAATCTGGGGTCGCCACAGCGGAACTAACCGCCAACTTATCCAGCATATGTTTTACACAGCGGATGCCCTTCCAGCCACAACCCATCACTGGGAAACGCCCAAACACTCATGCACACACATACTGTACACTAACATTAACTTACCCAATTCACCAAAAACGCATGTCTTTGGACTTGTGGGGGAAACCGGAGCACCCGGAGGAAACCCACACGAACGCGGGGAGAACATGCAAACTCCACATAGAAATGCCAACTGATTCAGCCGAGACTCGAACCAGCGACCTTCTTACTGTGAGGCGACAGCACTACCTACTGCACCACCGCGTCGCACATATTAATATTATACATAAAATATAAAAATAAATATTTGTAATGACAACAAAATCTACATTCGTCATATATACAGGCCTATATATAAGGCATCCTGTAAGCTTTGAGCTATAGACCTACAGTAGGCTACAGGTTACATTTAATGTTACCCATTTTGTGGTGTAGCTAAAGCTAATTCCTGCTCTAATCTTCAAAATCCACTCAAAATCAATAAAACAAAGTCCGTCTGAATGTAGATTTGGAGCAGGTGAAGGCTAGACTGTTAATAAAAGACAAGTGGCAGAGCGTCGGACAGGTTTGGGAACTAGACGATTTTGTGTTAAAATAAAAATAGCGTTGGGTGTTTTTAGGGTTATTCCTGCAGCTGAGCGCCATACCGATACAAACCTCTCTATGTCAACAAATAAAGGAACGTCACGTGTGAACTAGCCTAATTAATATTCATGAACCACGGCCTTTGCTTCTTAAACAGTTGTTCGCACAAAGTGGGGTAAAAAGGCCAGAACACATATGTGAAAAGAACTGAAACGCACAAACATGAGACCATCATTGCAATTACATTCTTTCAAAAATATGCCCCCAAAAATGTAAAAATAAAACAGGACTTTGGAACAGGATGTAGGCTACATAATTGTTTTGATTCTTGTCTATTAATTATGTATTTCTACATAATATTGCACATTAAAGTGTTAACATTCGGGTCTTTTGACAGTAAATATTGGCCCATGCATTTATAACGTGTCTGTAGAATTTGATCCCTTCTTATTATAATCATGTTAAAGCATTTTTACTGCATATCTGGAACAAACGACAGTGGATCTGGATTAGCCTATAACAAAAAAGTAACAGCTCGATTACAAATAGCATTACAATTATTTAAATCTCGAGATTTAGCAGATGCCTCAATTCAGTATTTCTATTTATTTGAACGATCCTGCGTGCAATATGATTTCATGAGAACAGATATTAACTTTCTTCAAGAATCTGTTTAAACAGTAAAACGTTTCTTAATAGTTTGTTAGAAACATATTGTTGGCAAAATGCATTATTGTTTATATCTTGTCATTATGTTCTAACACATCTAAAACAATTAATACCTTTTAGTAATGCGTATATTGCTAATTTATTTTGAATGTATTATTATTAAAAGATTCTCATCCGCACGCGAAAGTCTGCCAATATTTTTATCTTTGCAAAAGTCCCTTCAGGTGCTCCGTAGGAAAAAGTCGCGACAAAGAACCAACAACAAACGTCTTTGGCTCATTCGAAAAACATGCCTTCAGAAAATAAAACGGAAGCTCAGAAGCAATACTGTAAGTTATCTCTGAATAACTTTTAATTTTGTTTGCTGACGCTTTTATGTCCATAAAATAACGATATATAGCCTACTTAAATAAAAGTAGCCTAAAGACAAAATAAAGTACAATAACGTTATATATCACAGATTCCAAATGTATAAGGGACATTCCACCGAATGGGTAACATTTATGTCCCCAGAATATTAAATGTATAAAAATGCATGAAAATGAACTAAAATGAAATACATTTTAGTAATAATCAAAGTGTCTTCAAATTTAACAAACTGCAAAATTTAGAATATATAGTTCAATCATTCATTTTCTTTTCGGCTTAGTCCCTTTATTAAACTGGGGTCACCACAGCGGAATGAACCGCCAACTTATCTAGCACATTTTTACGCAGCGGATGCCCTTTCAGCCGCAACCCATCTCTGGGAAACATCCACACATGTCTTTGGACTGTGGGGGAAACCGGAGCACCCGGAGGAAACCCACGCGAACGCAGGGAGAACATGCAAACTCCACACAGAAACCCCAACTGACCCAGCCGAGGTTCGAACCTGACCCAGCCAAAGTTCGAACCTGCGACCCAGCGACGTTCTTGCTGTGAGGCGACTACCTACTGCGCCACTGCGTCGCCTAGAGTATATAGTTAATCATTATAAAAAATTATGTTGAACACTAAAAATAGCAGGTGTTGCATGTGCCCACTCCCTGCTTCTATAATTTGCTAGAATATATTGTGTTTAAAATCCTTACACAATAATTGTTTTTTTGCATTTACATGCAGTTTGTTTTATATCCAATCAATGATTTCCTATTTTTTAAAAGAAAAAAAAATTATAACATTTTTCGTGTCTTCAGGTTTTTACTCATCATTACTCATTCTAACTATATTGTAACATTGCTTTTACAGTTCACGGGCAAAGGTCACATTTATGCAAGTTTATCGGGCTCCCTTTCCTAGTAATCATGTGCTTTCTGGTGAGTTCATGAAATTATACATTTACAGGTTGCTGTTATATCATAATATTTCCCTGGTAGATAAACTAAATAAATAGAGCTAGTGTTGTTTTCAAGTCAAATTTGCATGTGATTTCAGACCCAACATTCAAATTAGCCTACCCTGGTAAACAATATAGAACGAATGTGTAAATATAAAACCAACTTTACCTCAATCATAAAATTGAACATGAGACATGCAATCAGTGTATGAATACAAACATATAAAATATTTTCTTATATTGATATATATTTTCTAAACAATTTGTAGACCCTTGACAAATCTGTATAATGGCAGCCTATGCTCTTCATTTGTTGCCTGTAAACAGTCTGCTTTGACCCACCAAGAAAAAAACTTTACTTGTTTTGTGTTGTCAACATCACATCTAGAAGCATTTATTGTTGAGACAGAACCTTATTCTAGCACACAGGTGTAAAATTCAGTTCCTGGAGGGCCGCAGCTCTGCACAGTTTAGTTCCAACCCTAATTAAACACACCTGATCAAACTAATTAAGTCCTTCAGGCCCATTTGAATCTTACAGGTAAATATGTTGGAGTTGGGTTGGAACTAAACTGAGTAGGGCTGCGGCCCTTCAGGAACTGAGTTTGGCACCCCTGTTCTAGCATGACATGCACGCTTAAAAACTTGTCATAATCACACTCAAGTTCAGAAAATATGCTGTTGCTTAATTTGTATCTACACTATGTTTATGAATATAGAATTTGTGAAATTGCAGAATTCATTTGGTTCGAATGCACACTCAAAATTCACCAAATAATTTATAATCATGATTAATTATTAGCTACATTTAAAAACTGATCTGCCTTATTAACAAATATAACTTTCCGACTTTTATGGCTTTTGATTCCACTATAAATTGGTGTGAACTATTACCTATAAACAACAGTAAAATCATGATTTTATTGATTAATAATCACCTATTGTTTATTTTTTTTAGGTGGAATGGTCTTATATAGTTAATGATAATCAGAAACGCCCTCCACCCAGCTTTCTGTCTCAGCACTTTGCAGAACTCCACAACTCCTCAACCTCTGATGATCCTGCAGGGTCTCAGTCATTAAAAAGCTTTTTTCAGTCTGAATTTGGAATCAGTTCGCAGAGTTACGATATGTTACAACAGGCTGTTTACTGGCCCGGGCCTCACAGACCAACTACACATTTACTCAAGAGTACTAGTCCAGAAAACACCAAATTCACCATTCAGAATCTGAAAGAGACCTACCAAATTGGCGAGGAACTTTTCATTATGGTGCATGCAAAGGATTTCAAGAAAAGATTCAAAAGATATGGGGGAGACTTTTTTCAAGCCAAGTTATACTGGTCTGGATCTAAGGTCAGTGATTGTACTCATTAGCTAAAGTTGCAGCATTTTTTTGATTTTTTTTTTTTACATGATTTGTGACCCTGGACCACAAAACCAGTCTTGGATCTATTTTTGGAAAAATTACATTGTTTGGGACAACAATTATTGAATTTTATACAAAAAAAAAATTTGATTATCAATTGAAGATCATTTTTTATGAATTTCCTACTGTAAATATATCAAAACTAAATTTTGGTGAGTCATTTTAACTTTAACCAAAAAGATTTTTTTGGACCCTCAGATTACAGATTTCCAAATAGTTGTATCTTGGCCAAATATTATCCTAACTTGACGATGACCACATGGAAAGCCTACTTAGCTTTCAGATGATGTGTAAATCTCAAATTTCCTGAAATTGACAGTTATGACTGGTTTGGTGGTCCAGGTTAACATATATGCATGTACATCATTACTTAAATTAATGTGTCCATCTTATATTTAATCCAAAAACTTGGGTCTTCCTGTCTGAATATTATTATTTTTTTTTAAGCATCCAAATATACATTGGTGGGCCAAAACATTATGACCAGTCACAGCTGAAGGGAATATATATGCAGATAAGATGGAAAGCAAAAAACAGTTCTAGCAATCCGCAACAGCAACCAACATCTCCATTTGTAGGGGAAATGGAGATTTACAACTGCCAGATTTTATGTCACACTTCAGTTTTCCTGAAACTGCAAGGCTTCCAATCAGCAGTGGTCCAAGGAGCAATAATACACAAGCCGGCGACATGGTATCCAGTGCCTAAGGCTCATCAATGTACAAGAGCAATGAAAGCTATCTCTTCTGGTCTGAGCCAACAGATGGTATGTGGTGCAAACCACAAAAAATAAAAATAATGATAAGTTTAGGGATCACACTTCTCAGCAAAGTCCTTGGTAACTGTAACACTCACCTGTGAACTACGTGGACCTGAACATTTACCATGATGGACACTCATTGTGCTGTCTAGACTGCAGATCTGCCTCTTACCCATCTGGCCATTGGTTTCTATCAAGTGTTTCCTGTAATTTTTTCCTGAGTTTTGGTTCCTTAAGTTACTACTGTTGCCTTTTGCCTTCATTGGTTGGGGTCACTGGAGTTGATTTTTTGTAGCTGACTTTTTGACACAATGTTTGACTATGCTGTGTATGAGACTGCATGTGGGCCATCTATGAAGATCCCTGTCATACCAAAGTGTCTACAGGAGGTGAGCAGTGGAACTGGAAAAGTAGAAGTTGGCTGTCTGGTCCTGTCTGGTCCTGTTTTCTTTAACATCACAAGGATGACAGTGTATGTGTGTGCTGTTTAGCCAGGATGGGATGAAGAGTGTGGTGCTCTGGGTAAATTTCTGCTTGGAAACCATGTTTGGACATTCAAGTGGACACTAGGGTTGGGCGATGTTGACCAATTTAGCATCGTACGATGTCTAATGTGAAACATCGCGATGGACGATGGCATCGTCTTCATAGGGGAGGTGAATTAATTATTTATGAATAATTAATTAATTCACAAGGAATTAATTATTTCTAGCCTACCGTTTCAACTACCTGGTCTTTGTTTTACCCATAACCAAATCATAAATAAATAAAGATAAGTTACACACAAATTACCACCTGTCAATCACTTTTTCCGCGGGACTCTGGGATGAGTAGAGTGATCCGTGTCAGTCATTTGTTTGGTGCATTGGATGGCGGACAGGTGTCGCGGACGAAAGTGAAGAGGGTTGGAGAGTCGCGGAAGAAAGTGAAAATGAACAGCGGACAGGGGAGGAGGGCGGTTGAGGAGGGAGATCGGTAAAATTAGGTGCCGGATCATATTTCAGCGGTGCCGGATCCAGCGTGTTCTGGCACAAATAAAGCCCTGGATAGAGACAAGATTAATTAAATATCACGTTTAACAACTATAGTGAGACACAATCCAGTGATGCATCCTTGATAAACTGTCCGACATACACTGTTCTCTGGAGCTCAGACGAGCGCATGACAGTGTGTGTGTGTGGCTGTGTTTGTGTGTGTGGTCATGTGATGTGCGTTTTCAGTAGACGGAGGGGTGTTCAGAAATGCTAGAGGAAACACCAGTGTGGACGTGGGTCATTTTCGTTCAAAAATGCCATTTTAAAACTGAGCTGTATTAGTGTAAACGGGGCCTGAGTGTGTATTTTTCACAAGCGGGTTTGCGGCGATGCCAGCTCAGCATCGTGATGTCTATCGGCCATCAGCGATGGACGATAGCATCGTCTATCGGCCCAACCATAATGGACACTGACTTTGCTTCTGCTTATTCCCTTATTTTTCATAGATCACCACACCGAAGGGGTCTGCCATTTACTCTGGCACATGTTTTACCGTCGGATGCCTATCCTGTTGCAATCCAGCTAAATTGTCCAACCCTGAGTGCTGAGAAACACTCACACACTTTCCCATTCACACATTCCAATTTACAGTACACCTCCCAACCTAAATGATCTACTGTTATCTTCTTGGTGCCACGAATTACAGGATACCTTTAGAGATCTTGAAGAGTCCATGGCTTGACTGTTTAGCCAGCATGTGGAGGATCAACAGTGTATTAGGCAGGTGGTCATAATGTTTTGTCTCATCAGTGTGCATCACAATTGGGAAGAAAATACTCTTTAACTGGGACTGTGTATATATGTATATTTTGCCATGCATGTTGTAATACTCAGGGTTCCTTTTAAGGTAAAAGACGACACAATTGCAGTGTGCAATAATATTATGTTAATGGGCTTTTCTATTGAGAATGTTCCTCTGTCACAGGCCAGTGTTTTTGGGGAAGTGGTGGACCTGCTCAACGGCTCCTACTCTGTGCGTTTCCTATTGCCGTGGGTCGGAGAAGCTCAGGTTGCTGTGCGTTTAATTCACTCCAGTGAAGCTGTGCAAGTCTTGAAGCATCACAGAGATACTGACTCGGACAGAGTGTACTATAATGGATATTACGAGGCTTCGGGACCAAATAAAACCAGGCTGAGTGAAGTTGTAGAGTGTAATGTGAAGTGGGACAAGAATGGATTAGAGAGTTTAGGAACCAAAAACTGCTGTTGTGAATACAGTGATCCTCGTACCAGAGAAACATGGCGCTGCAAGAAGCCCAAATCTCTGCCATGCAGTGCCCTTGTCTACCACTCCATGGGGTCTTACAGAAACCGACTGACTAAAGAGGAGCAAATACTAATGTGAGATTAAAGAATAGTTCAACTAAAAATGAAAAAAAAAATGCTGTTAATTTACTCACCCTCAGGCCAACTAAAATGTAATACATTTATTCTTCAGAAAATGCAACTCACAGTGGCTACTGGCACTTTTAGAGTTAAAAACATACTGTTCAGTTTATGTAAAAAAGTATATATATTATTCACTACATTATTGCATTTAATTTACAGTCTTATTAAACAGTCCAGTTTGATAGCAATGATAAGCACAAGTATCTTTCTGATGAACAATACATCATCTCATTTTTAAACACACAGGGTGAGCTTACAATTTGTATACGTCATTATGAGACAGGAAGTCTTTAGAATTGGACTAAACAAAATTCACTGATAACTTTCCTTCATAAGATGTCATTTTATAATCAATGTATTAAGTTTGTGCTGCTTGTAGATGTTTTTATTTTTTCAAGGTCACCTCCATCTTAAATGGCCTGAATGTTAATTAACAGCATATTTTCATTTTCAGGTGAGCTCCAATTAAAAGATGTTCAATTGAATGTATTCTTCAAATATTTAAAATCACTGATTTGGAGTCAGCATGACAGATAAAAACATTTTCTTTGGCAGCCAGAAAAATAACAACGCTATCAGAGGAGATCAGAGAATCATCAAAATTCTTCATTCTCATGGAAATAAAACCATTGGTATGTCCTCATTTACTGACCCTCAAATTGTGCCAAATTTATTTTCAACCAGTCTGCTGGTTTCCAAAGGAGAATACTAATACTATAGAAGTCACTGAGAAGTCACTTATTTACTTTACTTATTGACAGTTTGCTATTGACAAATACTCACCCGTTTGATGTTACAGATAAATGTCGACCTGGCTTCCACACTCCGGTTCCAGCTGGCTTTTTCCTGCATGACGTGTGGACATCCTTCGTCTGCAAAACCACCCATTTTACACCCCAAACCACAACCAAATGCCTGAGGGACAAACACATCTACATGATGGGAGACTCAACTACGAGACAGTGGTTTGAGTTCTTTGTGAAAACAATACCAAGTGAGACAGAGAGTTGACATGCTACACATTCTTTAATAGTAGGATCATAAATGTTGGTGTCACTCACTGTTTTTCAGCCCTGAAGCAGATGAACCTCCATGTTCAATATAACGCCGGGCCGCTCATGGCAGTTGATGTGGAAAACAACATTGACTTACACTGGAGGGCTCACGGTCTTCCTCTTCGTAGTGCCAAGACAGCGGTGGCTAGTTTGCATTATATCAGTAATGAGATTGATGACCTGGCTGGAGGCCCCCACACAATCATAATGCTCAATCTGGGGCCCCATTTCACCACGTACCCTCTGGATTTCTTCACTCTTCGGGTGTTGAGGATCCGCAAAGCTGTTCTTGCACTTTTACAGCGAGCGCCTGATACTGCTGTTATCATCAAGACTCTAAACACTGGCTATAAGGTAACTTTCAACAGTCCTGGAGGGCTACTGTGCTGCAGAGTTTAGCTCCATCTTACCTCTGGAAGATTCTAGTATATCTAGTAAAACCTTGATTAGGTGGTTCAAGTGTGTTAAATTTGCTAAACTAATCAGGACAGTGGCTCTCCAGCAACTTGGTTAGGTTTTATATAGTATCAAAATGGCTGATTGCAGGTTTATGATATTGATTGAATATAGGTTTTTTGTCTGTCTTTTTAACAGGATGTTTTTGGCAGTGACTGGTATTCTCTGCAGCTGAACAGAGTTCTGCGTTGGGCTTTTCAGGATGTGGGTGTTTATATTCTGGATGTGTGGCAAATGACGGCCTGTCACTACAGCAAAGAAAAAATTCATCCAGTCCCCATCATCATCAAAAATGAGATTGATGTTTTGCTGTCTTTTATTTGCCCTGCATGAATTAAAATGATCTCTAGTTTGCTTTTGAGCACATTTTGACTTTACTACTTCAACTTCTTGAGCATCAAAGCCCATTTTAAAACTGGTGAGTGCATGTTTCATCTTTCTGACATCAAAATTGATTTATTTCTATTGACCGTTAGTCTTAGGGTTATCTATAAGCTTGTTGCTCCAAAACATTAAAGGGTGCTTCTTAATTTTTCCTTGCTTCTTTTCCTAGCTTCCTTTCCTAGGGAAGAATGCGAGAACAGAGGAAATTAATCAATAAAAATGAAGTATCCCTCACATTCTGAAGGGGTGGAGCCAAAACCAGAGGAAAGGAAGCTAGGAAAGCAAACAAGGATTCTTAATTAAGAAGTTAGAAGCACCTTTCAGTATGTCTCACTTTTGTTTTTGCATCACTAAAAAGAAACCACTCGCAAGCAGTGGTGTAAAGTAACTAATTATAAATCCTCAAACTACTGTAATTGATTAGTTTTTCTCAGAAATTGTCATTTTAAAAATGTGTACTTTTACTTTCCTTGAGTACATTTTTAGTGCAGTATTGGTACTTTTACTCCACTACTTTCCTTCAATCTGCTGTCACTACTTTATTTTTTCTTATCTATGGGCATTGGGTGAGTAGAAAAATCAGTCTTGTGATTCCTGTCCAATCAAATCACACATAGAAGGTAAATAACTTCATAATGAACTACCTCAAGATATGGGAAGCTTTAAAAGTGTCCAAGATGTCCAAAATCTTTACAAGCATTGACCAAGAGACTGTTCAGATGCATGTCACTGATGAGAAGATGGATGTTTACTGTATAATGACCGAAATGGCCTTAAACACCCAGCAGGCACAGGACATCAAGATGACTCCAGATTGACGTTGTACCCCAACATCGTGGGGATGTTGCATTTTGTTTGGAAATTAAAATCAGGTTGACATCAGAAACCAACGTCAGGCCAACTTCAATGTCCAACCTAAAATCAACTAAATATCAACGTCTAATGATGTTACAGCTTGACGTTGCGTGGATGTTACCACTATGACGTCTATCAGATGTTGGATTTTGGTTGCCATACCTAACGAATAAATGTCAGTATTTGATGTCAATATGATGTTGATTTAAGATGTTGGCTCGACGTTGGATTTGGGTCACTTTCCAACACAAATATCAACGTCATTTGATGTCCTTATTGGACATCAAAATAATGTTGTCCTTAGACGTTGGCTAGACATTGGTCACCTGACGGCACGACCTAAATCTAACCAAATATTAACGTCTTATGACATTGTGTGCCTGCTGGACAATAACTAAATGCACTACAGAATGTTACAATTACACACATCCAAAAATTACATGTAAATGCATCAGCTTTTAACAGCTTAATACTCACTACTCTTGAGTACTTTTGAAAGGTCTACTTTTTACTCATACTTTGAGTAATATTTACAACAGATACTTTTACTCTACTTGCACTACATTACTACATTGTACTACGTAATGGTACTTGAGTATGATTTTTCAGTATCTTCTATAAGATTTTTCCACCACTGCTCGCAAGATTCAGTTTGGGCATTTGACTGCAGTCATTGCTTAGTTTGTACAGTAGATCGAGTGGTGGTTTTGTGTGTGGTGTTGTGTTCCTCACACCTCCTAAAAGGCAAATTTTGAACATCTCCAAAATATTCTGGGTGCCACAAAGTGCCTTGGAGAGCATTTTGAAATTTTCTAGATTGGAGTATCGGATATTACTGAACGACTGAAAAGAACTATATATTATATGCTCATACTGTATTTTCTTATTGATCTTAATTTTTGTGGGCGTCACGGTGGCGCAGTGGGTAGTACGATCTCCTCACAGTAAAAAGGCCGCTGGTTCAAGCCTCGGCTGGGTCAGTTGGCATTTCTGTGTGGAGTTTGCATGTTTTCCCCTTGTTCGTGTGGCTTTCCTCCGGGTTCTCCGGTTTTCCCCACAAGTCCAAAGACACGCGGTTCAAGTGAATTAGGTAAGCTAAACTGTCCGTAGTGTATGAGTGTGAATGAGTGTGTATGGATGTTTCCCAAGGTTGCAGCTGGAAGGGCATCCACTGTGTAAAATATGCTGGATAAGTTGGCAGTTTATTCCGCTGTGGCGACCCTAGATTAATAAAGGGACTAAGCTGAAAAGAAAATGAATGAATGAATGAAGTAATATTAATATTTTCTGAGAAAATTTCATTAGCTGTAAGCCACAATCATCAAAATGAAAAGAAATAAACAGAAATATCAGTCTATGTGTACCAAATCTATATTTGAGTTTCACTTCTTCAATTGAATTACTGAAATTACAACTACAATTACAACTTTTTTGATGATGTAATTCATTGAGTTGCACCTGTAAATTAATGAGAAAACTTTATTATATACTTTATATTAGACAACTTGATATTATATTTTGACCGTTTTCTTGTTAAAGTAACGTTCCACTTATGTTGTTGTATAATCTACTGCAGTACTAGTGTACAAACATTTTTCAAAATGTCACATCATTAGGCAAGCCTTGATCTTGCCCCCAAAGGTCACTGTTGCTTGTGTTGTTGGACATTCCTAGCTCTCCACTGAAATGAGCAGGAACATGTTACAATGTTGTTTGAAGTAGGGTTGTACGATTAATCGAATTGCAATTGCAATTTAAAACGCTGCGATTAGCTAATCGCAAGGGGCTGTGATATGAAATATATTTGTATTATTTAATTTCCCCTGTCCAGAGCAAATGCATGACTGCAGTCTGTGTGTGATAGTCTTACTAGCAATTGAGTGAGCACAATTGAGTAATGAGTGTCTTGCTACTGAAAGTATTTCCAGTGACAATCTAGTAGCAAGCAACAGCAAAGTACAAATTTCAGTTGTTTCAGTCATGTTAGTTTGCGGAGTGTTCTGTATTTTTATAATTATTATTATTTTTTGTTTGTATAATAAGCTACACTATCTCCCTAATTCGAGTTCAACTTGTTTACAGAAAGGTAAGGTCATTTTATTTGTGTTTATGGTTTCATTTTTGAATATTTAATAAATGTTTAAGTAAGTAAAAGTATCTTTTCAGTTCCTTTTTTTTACTAACACTCAATGCATTTCAGCAGTAAGAAGCTACGATACAGATTATTGAGCTGATGCTTGACTACAAAGTTAAAATTGCAAAATCAAATCGAAATCGCAAGATCTGTCAAAAAATAAAACAAAATAAAATAAATCGCAATTAGATATTTTCCCCAAACTGCACAGCCCTATTTGGAAGTTTGAATGCAACTTATGTAAGAGACAGCTAATTAACAAATAAATTCATTGTTTTTCCCTGAATGTAGAGCGCTTGCTGCAGAAGAAAAAAAATGAATTCTCCCAGCAAAAAGACATGAATGTGTTAAAATACATTAAACACAAATCTACTAGAACACTGGAAAGTGCATAAGTGTTTTAGCCTAATTTACAGACAACTAAAAGTTAGCCATTCAAACGTTTATCATTGTTTTTGTTTGTTTCTTTGATTGTTTTCCAGAATGAGGCCTTGCAGCAGACGATGCTTTTCATGGCAAGAATGACAAAAATAAATAAATAAATTGTGTTTATTTTAAAATGTGTCATGTCTGTTTCTATATAAATTTAATTGACATTATAATGTTTGTATATATTTAGAACAAATCATATAATCATTGTTACTGTATAGATGACTTCTCAAGGATTGAAAATTATACCTGATACAGCATATTTACTTCACTGATTAGTATCTTTGGTTTGTTTATTAGAAAGGTGTAGTGCAACATTTATGTACCTTTCTTTCAGCTCTTAGTGTAAATTTATCCATTTTATTACATGTACCTTCTGCTAACATTTTGTTTTAATAGCATATAGGCCTACTGCTAATAATAAATAGCATCTACCATCTTTAAACACTTGGGTGTACTGTAAATAGCATTTACTGTTTATTAATATGCAGTGTAAAAACCATCTTCTAAACAGTGTATGCTTAATATTTAGTGTAAATAGCCTCATACTTTTAGTAACACTGCAAGAGCATCTACCTATAAACACTAAAAGCTTAAATAGCATGCTGTCTATAAGCACTGTGTGGAAATAGCATCTACTATACTTTTTGTTGCTATATTTTAGTAAATACCATCTGATGCTGTTTGAACTTAGTGTAAATAGCATCTTTGCTATTTTTCCGCAGCTATTTTCCGTTTAAAAACTATTACTTTATAAACGGTTACAAAAGATTAATGATTGTAACTTTTGGCATTGATTCGTGCAACAGTTAACATATATTTAGGTCTACAATTTTTGAAATACCCTAATCCGGCTGAGGTACAAGGCACGTCGCGTAATGTTTTAGTTGCAGGAATCTCGTGAATATTCATGTTTGCTCCGCCCCGTGAACAAGAATTTCTCAGAACAGTGACAGGCTGAAGCGACACCATCAAATGAAATCGTCTTTTACAACAGCATGGTTTCAAAAACATGCCTTCGAAGGATAAAACCGACTTTCAAACTCAGGAACATTACTGTAAGTAAACTCTAAATTTGCATTAAAATCATTTGCTGACACTTTTTATGCCCATAAAAGTAATAACGGCCTATATTCTATATTCTTAAAAATATACATAAACACAAAAAAACAAAGGTTAAAGGTATTGTGTGTGTCATGGATTCACATTTGCATTCACGTTTAGCTTATTAGGTAAAGGAATAATCGGCAATACTTGTTTAATTAATTCACACAACCTAGGCTTTCTATTATTAAAATATTAACGGTTTATTAGCACTTATAAAGTATGATCTTATTTCGACATCCCTAATCCTACTCAATACCTAACTACTACCTATTAAGCTATTAGTAGATAATTGTTTTATTTTATTATTTATAATTTTATTTTTATTCCATTAACGCAAATGTGGGACCGAATAGCCTAACTGTGACATTGTGACATTGCCTAGTGCACAGAACACTAAACTAAAATAACTAAAAATAACTCGAAAGTTCTAATAATGAGCAGGTAGCAGTTAAAACAACCGTTTCTGACAGGCATTAAACGCAAACTGCAACATGTGACTTTAACATATATAAAAACGATGTGAGTTAGTTGGTTGATTCATTAAATTAGCTCCGGTGTTCTGTCGATTTATACCTTCTCAGCAGTGGCGGTTCTAGACCAGAGTGACTGGGGCGGGCGGGCAGGGGCCACTTGTACTTGTAGGGGGCACACTTTAACATGCATCACAAACTACATAATTATTCGAAGTGCATCACTCTTCAGTCACAAGAAAATTAACTTAAACTCAAAATAATCTTCCTTGTTAATTTATTTGACAAGTAATTTTGTATTGTAGTAGGATTTTAACATTCAAGTACATCAAGGTACATTTTTACACCTGTAAACTTTAACAGGATGCAGTTTAAGTAAATTTTGCCCTCCCGTTAATTTAAAATAATGTTTCCCATGTGATCTTTACCAAACAAAGGAAATTTTCACAGTGTTTCCTATAAAACAAAAATTATTCTTCTGGAGTCTTAATAAGTCTTATTTCTTATAGTTTATTTCTTGAATAAAATCAGTTTTTTAATAATAATAATAATAATAATAAAAAAACTATTTTAAGGTCAGTATTATTAGCCTTCTTAGAAAATATTTACTGTATATTTGTTATTGTCTAACAAACCAGTTATACAATAACTTGACTTTCCTAGTTAACATAAGTCTTTAAATTACACTTCAATTTACAAATTACACATCAAATTACACAATCTGAATCAAAGACTATAGAATGCCTAAAGGGACTTTGTCTGAATACAACTATCTTGCAAAATAACTAGTAAAATATTATGCACTGACTGTCACCATGGGGAAGATAAAAAAAAGTAGTTATTTGAAATTAGTTAGTTAAACTATTGTTTAAAAACATGTACTAATCATGTGTTTGAAGACTCGTGCTTTATGCCACTACTGAAAACAAAAACTAATGAAGGCAAAACTAAACGAGTTGAATACTTTTACATGAGCGTGACTGAAAACTAAATTTGATCAGTGTTGCATCTGTTCTCCAGTACTTGCCTACTGTTTGTAAATTCAAGACTGCATTTCCTAACGTATAACTATACACTCAATTTCTGATTAATAATAGCCTGTGCATAGCCGAGGACTTCCTATATTAAAAGTTTTAAAATCGCTATTGGAAACAAAAGTCAAATATAATCAACAGTGGACATTTCGATTTTTCACAACATAAACATGACTGAAGTTGAACTTTAACTTCTGAGGAATGCGGAGAACTGATGCACGCAGCACGGTCACTGACAGAGAGAGCGAGTGCGTGCGACACCGAGAGGCCTAAGTCATATCTCCGCAGTCTGCCACCAATGACAAAAATACGCGTCTAAATTTTCGAAATTTAGGGGGGCCAAGGGGGGGGGGGGGGGGGGGGGGGGGGGTAGTGTGATATGAAGCTGTAATCACTCTAACCTACCTAATCCCTAACCCCAACCTCAAAGCCATTCAAATACAGTGTTGGTAGCATAATCTAAAGAGTAGGATAAAATGTCAGGACACCAGGCATAATCATTTCTTTCAGACATGTCTAGTCTACAAATATGTCTACACCTGTTGATGTTCATCATGTTGATAAATATGTGCCATACAGAAAATTAGCCCCAAATACACCCCCAAATATACACAAAATAATTTTGCAGCAGTTGATAATACAAAATAGTGATTCACCACACACCGTTCATTAATGTTTTTCTTTCTTTTTCTTAGGTTAGTTAAAAATAAATTTGTTAAATCAGTCTATTTATCCCTGGAATTTGTATCACCATAGTCCCTAAATATATTTAAATCCAGGAAATTGATTTATGTATCAAGTCAGTACTGTTAGTATTGCATTTTATTTATAGAATTTTTGAAATCAGAATTATTAGCTCCCCTTTGACTTTTTTTTCTTTTTTAAATATTTCCTAAATTATGATTATCAGAGCAAGGAAATTTTCACAGTATGTCTGATATTATTATTTTTCTTTAAAAAAGTCTTATTTGTTTTATTTTGGCTAGAATAAAATCAGTTTTAATAATAAAAAAAAACATTTTAAGGTAAAAATGATTAGCCCCTTTAAACTATGTTTTTTTTCCGATAGTCTACCAAACAAACCATCATTATATAATGATTTCTCTAATTAATCATTGCCTAGTTAACCTAATTAACCTAGTTAAGCCTTTAAATGTCACTTTTAGCTGTATAGAAGTGTTTTGAAAAATACCTAGTAAAATATTATTTACTGTCATCATGGCAAAGATAAAATAAATCAGTTAATAGAAATGAGTTATTAAAACTATTATGTTTAGAAATGTGTTGAAAAAAATCTTCTCTCCGTTAAACAGAAATTGGGGGAAAAATAAACAGGAGGGCTAATAATTCAGGGGGGTTAATAATTCTGACTTCAACTGTAGGTGTATACATATTGTACTAGAGGAAGATAACTTAACTAATTTGATTATAAAAGTATATTCTGTAACAAAGTTTTTACAGTTCACAGGCAAAGATCATGTTTATTCAAGTTTTTTATTGGACTGCCTCTGCTAGTAATCATGTGTATTCTGGTGAGTTCATTCAATTCAAATATATATTAATATATTGTGTTTATTTATTGTGTTTATTTGTTATGTTCACAATAAATTGATTTTTAAAATTTATATTTAGTATGCTGTAAGATCTTTATTACTTAATCGGTACTTTATTACTTCATAGGCATTGAATCTTCCAATGCCTTATGTTGACTCCTGTAACATTTCTATCACGTCATAGGTGCATTTTCAGACTTATACTGCCTTATCAACAAATATCATTGTCCAGATTTTATTGCCTTCTTATAGACTCCACTATAAATTAGTCTGAACATTTGCCCATGTTGACCAACAGTAAAATCTTTGTCTACTTTGCCTACCTGAAGAATGATTTTATTGATTAATAATCACTTATTGTTTATTTTTTAGGTGGAATGGTCTTATACGAGTAATGATAATAAGAAATACGCTCCGCCCAGCTTTCTGTCTCAGCACCTTGCAGAACTCCACAACTCTACAACCTCTGATGATCCTGCAGGGTCTCAGTCATTAAGAAGCTTTTTTCAGTCTGAATTTGGAATCAGTTCACAGAGTTACTATATGTTACAACAGGCTGTTTACTGGCCCGGGCCTCACAGACCAACTACAAATTTATCAATGAGTACTAGTCCAGAGAACACCAAATTCACCATTCAGAATCTGAAAGAGACCTACCAAATTGGCGAGGAACTTTTTGTTACGGTGCATGCAAAGGATTTCAACAACAAGTCCAAAGGTTACGGAGGAGACTTTTTTCAAGCCAAATTGTTCTGGTCCAAATCTAAGGTCAGTGATTGTACTCACTAGGTAAAGTTGCAGCATTTATTATACATGATTATACACATTAAGATTTCAGATGCAAAAGCCTTCAAGTGACTTCTGAAAAGTTCTTCTAAAACGAGCATTCACACATATGTAGCTGTAGTTATTTCAGTTTATGGCAAAGAATAGGTTCTTTTCATTCCCTTTAATGTGAAATAACTGAACATAAACAAATGAGGCTGACAAAACTGCTAATTTTAAGGAAAAAAATTTAAACGGCACTTTCAGAGCTTCAGAATTTTTTGCATCTGAACTCTTCACATGCACATCCTTATTTCAATTCATATATCCTTGTTATCTTCAATCAGAATAACTTAGCCTCACTCAAAAAATGTAAATAACAAATCAAGTCCTGCCTGCCTTCTTATTTATGAATCTAAATATAGGTTGATGGGCCAACACATTATGATCAGTCAGATGTGAAGCAAATATAGATAGATTAGATGGAAATGGGGATGCAAGGCTTGTGCATTGCTTCCAACCAGCAGTGGTCTAAGGAGGGATAAATCCCAAACTGGCGACATGATATTCAGTGCCTAAGGGCTCACGAATGCACAAGAGCAATGAAAACTATCCCTTCTGCGTCCAAATGTAACCCACAAGCAGCAAAATGTGTAAGAAACAAATGTCTTTGGAAAGTTTCTTTGCTAAAATGAAAAGGCCCAGTGAAGGACACAAGAACTGCCAAGGAATGGATCAGCAACCCATTTGTCAACAAATCAGGTGAATCCACCATGTGTGTGCAAGAAGTTCAACTGCTGGAAATCGCAAATGACGGCGGCTTTTTAAGGGCCATTCGCATATTGCGTCTTTTCTAGAGTTTGTGCAAGTTCGTTAGTTCCAATGGAGGTGAGCAGCGTGACGCCCTTGCGCCTTCCAGATGGACCCAGGTGAATGAATGCCGCGAGTCACACAACTGACCGATCAGCTTCATACTTTGTATGGAATATACACATTTTGGTAGACCAATTATCTCAGACAAACACAGAACACCCAAACACTGCAGTGCTTTGTAATTGTCTTCATAAATAAAACTAAATTGTTAATTGTATCAGAGTGACAGCAATGTTTTGTCCTCTGAGAAAACGGCTTATGGTCACCTAGCAACCTATGAACCAGGGGTACCCAGGGGTATGAATAATTTTAGGTTTGACTGTAAGTCTTGACAATAATATTGTGTGCATGGACTTTCTATTGAGAATGTTCCTCTGTCACAGGCCAGTGTTTTTGGGGAAGTGGTGGACCTGCTCAACGGCTCCTACTCTGTGCGTTTCCTATTGCCGTGGGTCGGAGAGGCTCAGGTTGCTGTGCGTTTAATTCACTCCAGTGAAGCTGTGCAAGTCTTGAAGCATCACAGAGATACTGACTCGGACAGAGTGTACTATAATGGATATTATGAGGCTCCGGGACCAAACAAAACCAGGCTGAGTGAAGTTGTGGAGTGTAATGTGAAGTGGGACAAGAATGGATTAGAGAGTTTAGGAACCAAAAACTGCTGTTGTGAATACAGTGATCCTCGTACCAGAGAAACATGGCGCTGCAAGAAGCCCAAATCTCTGCCATGCAGTGCCCTTGTCTACCACTCCATGGGCTCTTACAGAAACCGACTGACTAAAGATGAGAAGGCACTAATGTGAGATTAAAGAATAATTCACTTAAAAATGAACAATGTCTGAATGTTAATTAATATCTAATTTAAATTTTTGAGTGAACTTGATTTAAAGGATGTTTGATTGAATGCATACTTAAACTATTTAATTCACTGACTGAAGGCAGCATGACAGACAAAACACATTTTCTTCGGCAGGGAGAAAACTAACAAAGATATCAGTGGAGATGAGAACATCATCAAAATACCTCATTCTCCTGGAAATAAAACCATTGGTATGTTGGCTAATTGTTTAACCCAGGAAAAAGGCGCCTTTCTTACCTTGTTTGGTTGTAGATACCAGGATGTGTAAATGATGACACTAAAAAAGGAAGGAGTTGAAATTGCGACAATGCAAATAACATAACAGCTATATACTACACAGTTTAGGTCACCTTTATGTAAAAGCCACAAAGCATCACAAGAGCTCATGTAAAACCAAATGTGAAGCACATGAACCATGAGGAAATATGTGAACGTGCAGGATTTGGAACATCTTTTTAAGTAAGATGTGATAAGTAAAACTACTCATCATTTAAAAAATTGTGACCACTTTGAAACGTATAATTAAAAGAAATAATAATAATATATATGTGTGTGTGTGTGTGTGTATACAGTTGAAGTCAGAATTATTAGCCCCCCTTTGAATTTTTTTTTTCTATTTAAATATTTCCCAAATTATGTTTAACAGAGCAAGGGAATTTTCACAGTATGTCTGATAATATTTTTTCTTCTGGAGAAAATCTTATTTGTTTTATTTCGGCTAGAAAAAAAGCTGTTTTTAATTTTTTATGAACCATTTTAAGATCAAAATTATTAGCCCCTTTAAGCAAATTTTTTTTTCGATTGTCTACTGAACAAACCATCGATATACAATATATATATATACAGGCAGTGCAGAATTATTAGGCAAATGGGTATTTTGACCACATCATCCTCTTTATGCATGTTGTCTTACTCCAAGCTGTATAGGCTCGAAAGCCTACTACCAATTAAGCAGATTAGGTGATGTGCATCTCTGTAATGAGAAGGGGTGTGGTCTAATGACATCAACACCCTATATCAGGTGTGCATAATTATTAGGCAACTTCCTTTCCTTTGGCAAAATGGGTCAAAAGAAGGACTTGACAGGCTCCGAAAAGTCAAAAATAGTGAGATATCTTGCAGAGGGATGCAGCACTCTTAAAATTGCCAAGCTTCTGAAGCGTATCATTGAACAATCAATCGTTTCATTCAAAATAGTCAACAGGGTCGCAAGAAGCGTGTGGAAAAACCAAACCAAAAACCAAGGAGCAAAATAACTGCCCATGAACTGAGAAAAGTCAAGCGTGCAGCTGCCAAGATGCCACTTGCCACCAGAGCTGCAACATCAACATCACTGGAGTGCCCAAAAGCACAAGGTGTGCAATACTCAGAGACATGGCCAAGGTAAGAAAGGCTGAAAAACGACCACCACTGAACAAGACACACAAGCTGAAACGTCAAGACTGGGCCAAGAAATATCTCAAGACTGATTTTTCTAAGGTTTTATGGACTGATGAAATGAGAGTGAGTCTTGATGGGCCCGTGGCTGGATCGGCAGAGAGCTCCAGTCCGACTCAGATGCCAGCAAGGTGGAGGTGGAGTACTGGTTTGGGCTGGTATCATCAAAGATGAGCTTGTGGGTCCTTTTCGGGTTGAGGATGGAGTCAAGCTCAACTCCCAGTCCTACTGCCAGTTTCTGGAAGACACCTTCGTCAAGCAGTGGTACAGGAAGAAGTCTGCATCCTTCAAGAAAAACATAATTTTCATGCAGGACAATGCTCCATCACACGCGTCCAAGTACTCCACAGCGTGGCTGGCAAGAAAGGGTCTAAAAGAAGAAAAACAATTGACATGGCCTCCTTGTTCACCTGACTGAACCTCATAGAGAACCTGTGGTCCATCATCAAATGTGAGATTTACAAGGAGGGAAAACAGTACACCTCTCTGAACAGTGTCTGGGAGGCTGTGGATGCTGCTGCACGCAATGTTGATGGTGAACATATCGAAACACTGACAGAATCCATGGATGCAGGCTTTTGAGTACAAAGAAAGGTGGCTATATTGGTGACTGATTTGTTTTTGTTTTGTTTTTGAATGTCAGAAATGTATATTTGTGAACGTTGAGATGTTATATTGGTTTCACTGGTGAAAATAAATAATTGAAATAGGTATATATTTGTTTTTGTTAAGTTGCCTAATAATTATGCACAGTAATAGTCACCTGCACACACAGATCTCCTCCTAAAATAGCTAAAACTAAAAACTACTTCCAAAAATATTCAGCTTTGATAATAATGAGTTGGTTTTTTGGGTTCATTGAGTACATGGTTGTTGTTCAATAATAAAATGAATCCCCAAAAATACAACTTGTCTAATAATTCTGCACTCCTTGTATATGTATATATATATATATATATATATATATATATATATATATATATATATATATATATATATATATATATATATATATATATATATATATATATATATATATATATATATATATATACACACACAGTAAATATACGATATACAATTAAACAGAAATTGGGGGAAAAAACAGGGGGGCTAATAATACTGACTTCATCTGTATATAATATTTCCCAAATGATGTTTAACAAAGCAAGGAAATTTTCACAGTATGTCTGATAATATTTTTTTTCTGGAGAAAGTCTTATTTGTTTTATTTTGGCTAGAATAAAAGCATTTTTTAATTTTTTTAAAAAACATTTTAAGGTCAAAATTATTAGCTCCTTTAAGCAATTTTTTTTCATATAGTCTACAGAACAAACCATTGTTTTACAATGACTTGCCTAATTACCATAACCTGCCTAGTTAACCTAATTAAAACTTTAAATGTCACTTTAAGCTGAATACTAGTGTCTTGAAAAATATCTAGTAAAATATTATTTACTGTCATTATGGCAAAGATAAAATAAATCAGTTATTAGAGATGAGTTATTGAAACTATTATGTTTAGAAATGTGTTAAAGAAATCCCTCTGTTAAACAGAAATTGGGGAAAATACTAATATTATAGAAATCACTTGAGATCAACTGTTTATCCTGCAGTTTGTTTTTGTTATTTACTTAAATTTACTATTGAGTTTTTTTATTGACATATACTCACTCTTTAGATGTTCCAGAAAAATGTCAACCTGGTTTGCACACTCCTGTTCCAGCTGGCTTTTTCCTGGATGACGTGTGGACATCCTTCGTCTGCAACACCAGCCATTTTACACTCCAAACCACAACCAAGTGCCTGAAGGACAAACACATCTACATGATGGGAGACTCAACTATGAGACAGTGGTTTGAGTTCTTTGTGAAAACAATACCAAGTGAGACAGAGAGTTATCTATTGGTTACTGCATAGTACATGATACAGATACAGTAATAGTAGAGTCATAATTGTTGGTGTCACTCACTGTTTTTCAGCCCTGAAGCAGATGAACCTCCATGTCCAATATAACGCCGGGCCGCTCATGGCAGTTGATGTGGAAAACAACATTGACTTACACTGGAGAGCTCATGGCTTTCCTCTTCGCACTTTCAAGACAGCGGTGGCTAGTTTGCATTATATCAGTAATGAGATTGATGACCTGGCTGGAGGCCCCCACACAATCATCATGCTCAATCTGGGGCCCCATTTCACCACATACCCTCTGGATTTCTTCATTCTTAGGGTGTTGAGGATCCGCAAAGCTGTTCTTGCACTTTTACAGCGAGCGCCTGATACTGCTGTCATCATCAAGACTGTAAACACTGGCTATAAGGTAACTTTCAACAGGCCTGGAGGGCTACTGTGCTGCAGAGTTTAGCTCCATCTTACCTCTGGAAGATTCTAGTATATCTAGTAAACCATAATCAGGTGGTTCAGCTGAAATTTCAGCTAAATGTTTAATTAGCTAACCAGGACAGTGGCTCACCAGTTGCTACGTCCCAGTTCATACTTATAACACCCTAAAAGTATACTTATTTGTGAAGAAAAAGTAGATACTTTTAATTGTGTACCAAAGGGAGTATGCATGGTTTGCCTTTGGGACATAATACTCCCTCGTTAGCAGATGTTATATTTCATAGTTATGATGTCTGTCATCATCTCGACACATCATCCACATTTCTTTATTTACCTACCTGGCTACCTTTTTGGAGAAGCAGAAGCAGAGAAATCTCCTCAGGTCTTTAAATAATTATGCATTCAGAAGATGTCCCAACATATCTTGATATAAGCTCACAATGTTGTTGCAGATGAAATACAACATGGGAAATGTGACGAAAATATTTTCCAGATGGCTAGATATTACTTAATAGCATGGGCGTTGCTAGGCCTATTTTAGGGGGGCTGTAGCCCCCCTATATTTCTGCTCAGCCCCCCTAAAACTTTTCCGATTAGCTCATTATCTGTAGACCAATTTATCGTCTCTGTCCCCTTTAAAGGTGCAGTATGTAAGTTTGACACCCAGTGGTTGAACTAGGTATTGCAGTCCTGAATCATAATAAAGGTACGCCGGGTTGCCAGTTTGAGTGATTTTAAACTGTGTTCTAAATAAAAGCAACGACACGCGATTGAGGGAATATTCTCCATATTAAAAGGAGTTTTGGTTCTAACCAACACCTCGAATTGATTTATTAGAAGCGGCTTCTATTTCTCACAGCTGAACAACAGAAACCTATGACAGATCACCTCAGGTAAGCCTCGTGTGCTTTATTCAGTGCTAAATGCTAACAATGCGAGTTTGAATGCATTTTACATGACGTGTATTACCATATACTGAAAGCAGAAAGTTCACTTCACCTTTAATGATGTTAAAGAGGGTTAACATGTATTAAATAGATTCTAAACCTTACCGTTTTGTGAGTGAGTGCATATTCTGTGCGTCTGAAAGGCTGTATTTAAATTTCTGCCGTGTTTTGTGGTGCAAACAGCCAAATGGCTCATCACTCATAACAATCTCGTCACAGCGTGTTGTTAGGACACGCGATGTAACCTGCTCACGTTCCTAATATTTATGTCATTTGCTAATTAACGTCATGTGGAACTGAATCTGTCTCATTTTGACATCTGATACTTTCCACTACACTGTAGCATTTCGCTCATGGACGCATGCTTTCAGAGTCTTTCTGAATGAATGAATGAAATATGCTGTTTTCCAACAAGGCAACCCGGGGTGCTGAATTATAATTGGCTAAACTGGCATGTGCATGTGAAAATTACCTAAACAAAGACATCGTTCCGGCACGGAAAAAAAACATTTTCAAAGCAGAATATCTGACTTCAGCATTGTTTGTCAGTTAAACAAGTATGTTCAATTGGGATGTTTCTTAAATATCTGCCCACATATTATTGTATTTTTATGCTTTAGAAGAGTCAAAAACTTACATACAGCACCTTTAAATTTGATACAAAGACAGCTGCAGAATTCGGCTCCTCCCCGACTTTCGTTTTGATCAGCAAACCTTACCACCGCTGTGCAGAGCGAGAGAACAAGGTGTGTGTTTATCGATAAATTGTTATAAAATATGCTTATTTGCAGTTCTTTGCTATGGATACACTTGTATCACTTGTACCCCAATGTCACACAGGAGCAATC
Source organism: Danio kyathit (assembly GCA_903798195.1). Taxonomy (NCBI): domain Eukaryota; kingdom Metazoa; phylum Chordata; class Actinopteri; order Cypriniformes; family Danionidae; genus Danio; species Danio kyathit. The sequence goes on from LR812533.1 coordinate 38,053,177, forward strand.
GGGTATCCACTGTTTCCTCAGTGCTCACCTCATGATCACAGCTGTTTCCTCCAGCGAAAATGTAAATCTTAACAAATATTTGACTATTTTTGTTTCAAAATGAATTATCATTATAAAACACATTACAGTGCATGTGGCATTATCAGAATTATATGTCATGCACAGAAAGGATTAAACACAGAACCACTTAGTGAATGTAGCCTACTTATTTTAACTGTCAGAGTCACTGACAGAGATAGAAACATCATGTGTTGTCTTGTATTAAAAATATTTCCTATTTTGATATTATGATTCAGTTCGTGAAATATGTGAATTAGTTAAAAAAAAAAAAAAAATTTAAGTCTTACTATTAAAATTACTTATTTATTGTGTGTGTGTGTGTGTGTGTGTGTGTGTGTATATATATATATATATATATATATATATATATATATATGTATATATATACACATATATATATATATATATATATATATATATATATAGATATATATATAGATATATATATATATATATATATATATATATATATATATATATATATATATATATATATATATATATATATATAGATATATATATAGATATATATATTTAGTTTTTTTAGATTATATTTATTTTATTTTTTTTCTCATAAGGAGCTGAGCCCCCCTAAAATGAAAATTCTAAAATCGCCCCTGCTTAATAGTCAATCAAACAACTTTACCGAAGCCTCTCTACTTGACGGTTGGTATCGAACGTCCGCCATGTTTGTAGTTTATTCACGCTATACCGAAGTTTGTAGTTCCAACAGGCATTGTACTGCGGGCAATATTAGCGGTTAGAGTACTTACGGACGGTTCTACACTTCGAATTTTTATGGGAAATATTAGACTGTCTGGGAGTTGGCATACTTTTTTCAACATACTACAGTTTTAGACATACTAATTCTATTTTCGAATGCTATTTAGGATGGATAGTATGCTAATTGGGATGCAGCAATTGGGTAAATACATTACCAAAATGTCTGATTGTAGGTTAATGTACGATAGAGATTTTTTGTCTGTTTTTTTAAC